>JAYMTE010003099.1:0-10226 GCA_036897545.1 Pelargonium fulgidum
GCCGCGTCGGAGGCGGAGGATCCATCTGCTGTCAGGCGGACGAGTGTAGCGTCAACTTGAGCTTGGCGAAGAAGTACTACCGGCGGCACAAGGTCTGCGAGCGCCACGCTAAGGCCGCGGTAGTTTTGGTCGCCGGAGTCCGCCAGAGATTCTGCCAGCAGTGCAGCAGGTAGTGGTTTTGGTCATCGGAAGTTTCTAGAACATTGCACACTCCAAGTGTTTGATAATTTGTTTGAGTGAACAAAGATATTGATTTGCAGGTTTCATGAGATCTTACAGTTTGATGACAACAAGAGAAGCTGCCGGAAAAGGCTGGCCGGCCACAATGAGCGGCGGAGGAAGGCTAGTTCGGAGCTGCAGGAGGAGGAGCCACCGTCGATGCCGGAGGTGAACTGCGCAATTAGGCATCACAGCTACAGTGGCAAGCACTTTCGAGCTAGATGATGAGACTTTCTACATAATTTGGCTTGCTTGTTTGTTACTGAGAATTGACTGCGTAATGTAATGTTACTTTTTTAGCTTATGATTGTAGAATTGATTGCTTTAGACTGACAATATGGATCATGCCGATGTGTCACGAATACAAGAAGGCGATGGTGTTTAGGTAAATTGTTTCGATTAACCGAGCTCGTTTAATATTTGAATCCTGTGTCTGTGTTGTATCCATTTCATTAAAAATGGATGGGCAAACGATTTTTTTGACTTGCACAGTTTAAGGATGAAAATATAAATATTCATACATAACCTGCAAAAATGAACTATATAAATTAATCGAGTTAAATATAACAGTACAGTATCTACTTATTTAACAAAGAGGTCAAAATATTATTGACCTATTCAATATTATAGTAAATTTTCAACACAAACACGAATTGATATTTTCGAGGCTGGGATGAAATATGATCAGAATGTGATACCCTTTGTGTGATCTTAACCTGCAAAATACATGTCCAATTTCAAGTGCTTGCAAATTCAAGTTATCATGTCTAGATAATTTTCCATGACCCACATCTATAGCATTCTTTCTTCCTAGGTTAATCAACAATATCTCCTACCGATCACAAAAACAAAAATTTTATATAGAAGCAAGCATTTCAATGGTTAGCTTATACGATGTTCTAAGCTCAAACAAGTGGAAAAGTTTATCACAGGCATAAACTTGTACACACCTGCAAATGGAACCTTTAAGGCTTTAAAATGTGAAGCACACTATAGAGTAGATCCACTTTTCCCTACAGCCAAAAATACAAGTAATCACTGTAACGAACCACATTATTTTCAACATGGATTGTGGTTATAATTTCCAATGGACAAGTTCCGCAACAAATCAACAATTTAACCTCTTTAGTTTTGGGGATGTTGGATATATCATCGCCTTCGATTAATCCAAGGCAGCTATAACTGCATCAACAACCTCTTGGGTGGTGCTGGTGCCTCCAAGGTCCTTTGTTCGGTACTTACCCTCTGCTATTACCTTTTTCACAGCAGTTTCCAATCGGTCAGCAAATGAAGGAAACTGGAGATGTCTTAGCATCATGGCAGATGAGAGAAGCAGAGCCACTGGATTTGCTTTCTTTTGCTCAGATAGTTTCTCATTGCCCACATTTCCGGCTGAAGCACCTTGCTCAAAGACAGCGTGATCGGCCCCGACATTGCCTGGAAAAGAAAAATAAGCCATGGCAAATCAGGACGAGAAACCTTTTCAACTCACAGAGCTATAGGACGGTTGAGAGAGAAATAAACCTAATGCAGCACACATTTAGGAATACTCCCTCCGCCCCCCAAAACAAGTGTCCTCTTTCCTTTTTTAGGAAGTTGGTTATTCATGAATTATTAATATTCTCCTCATTATAAATTAGTTCGTATCTTTTAATTTTGTTACAACACATGTTCATAAGGATACAAGAGGAAATGCACAACACTATCTACTTAATTTTTCTCCAAATACAAAATAAGGACATTTAATTTTGGACGGAGGGAGTATATTATACGGGGAAGAGGCTTAAAAACAAATGATCATTGATAAAATCCAAAATTGTACCTTAAGTTTGCAAGCCCTACTTGCTGACTCAAGACTCTAGGTGAAACTATACACTATATCATAAAAATTTGTCCATTAATATATCTTATACTTATTTGTTTATAAGATTTTCAAAGCTGGCAAACAAAATCAAAGTAACAGTACATGATAAGATATAGTGTTATGTACCCTAACTAGGTTATGGTTGTCACAGACAGGACTGATAACCAACCAAAGGGGATAAACATAAGGATCTACTGGGCATGCCTTTAAATGCTAAAATCAATGAGTCAGACCTCTGCTCTAACTGTTTTGACAACAATGATTCATTTATGAGTCTAAATTATGTCATTTCTACTATAGTAAACCATCATATAAAATTAAAGCGAAAAAATAGAAGCTTAATAGATATGTCAATTTAAATTGGTCCAATTAGATGGAGATTACCAGTTTGTCCAGGGTTGTCAATTTTTGTTAATACACAAACAATTTGATTGACAACGTTCCTAGTAAATTATTTTTCACTGAAGGAACAAAATAAACTTTGAAAGCAAAAGAAAAATATATTAAGAAGTTCAAAATCAAAATATTGAGGTCAATAAGTGAATTACCTCCTGGCATGACTCCCGTACCACCAGCAATACCAGCAGCTGTGTTTGCAACAAGATTACCATATAGATTTGGTGTTACCTGCAAAATGATGGCCATCTTGCCTCAGATGCAGAACCATTTTCTCTACTTGATAGAAAAACAATTTTAAAAAAATCAAGACTAAGCAATAAAATAGATAAATCCTGCTGCTGGTATATCCCCCAATCCATCCAGATGTATGTACTATGTACCATTAACACCTCAATGAAATAAGATCTAATATCAATCTTCCCCTCAAGCAACAATCACTTATTTCAAATTAAACAAATCCCCAACAGAAACAAAGGATAATATGATGCATCATTTCCCACATTCTTCAGATTTTTTTTTTTATTTTTTAATAAGCAACGGCCTAAGGAACCTTACAAGGGATATATACACAAACTTGAACAAGAAAACAATAGTGTTCAGGAAAGAGACAATGCCTCTTAACCCTAGCTAGTCTACCAAAGATGTGTTGAATGAAGATTGATCATGAGACATCATCCCAATCACAAAACTATAATGACCAACTGCGCTACCCTTCGTGGTTATTTGGGCACAGTTGATAGTTGGACTTAGTATATCTTTGATCCATAATCATCTATGATTATATTTTATTATTCAAGATTAATTTGGTCATTTATAACTTTTAAGATACCTTTGAAAATTATTTTATCAAGCAACCTACAATCTGAAATTTATTTTCAAACTCTTTTTACAATTCTTTTTTATCATACAATTATTTAAAAATCAATAAAATCCATAGCTCCTTTAACCTCTTCAACATCTCCTCCTTTTGAAAAAAATGAGCTCCCAAACAAGCACTTATACATTCATTAATCAATTTTTTTTGAAACAATTCATTAATCAATTAACTTATTACCGATTTGATTAAAAAAAACGTTATTACCTATAAAAAAAAACAATAATATATTTTAATGAAATAATTTGGCTATGGTAAAAGAGACATCCAATATAATTAATTAATTACCAGTATTTCAATACCACCTAACCTAACAGTTATTTTCCATCAATTCATAGGTTAAAAGCTATATATCCATCCAACGGTTTATCTTTCTCCCCTGTGACCAAGCCTTAGACAAGCGAACGGCATGAGATTCACCCATAAAAACACACTACTTCAGTGAACCGCAGAGGAACACACCCTCACACACGAATCCAAGCTCAGCAATTGCATCACAGAGAAATTGTGACAGTACATTCACTACTTCACCTTTCCTTTTTGTCTCTTTTCATAGCCCAAAGTTCTTTGCTTTTGCCACCGCCATTCCCGGGATCATGCCTCCACGCGCCGCCCGAAGACCCTCCTCGGCCTCTGCTCTCACGAGACAATCGCCTCCTCCCAGTGCCTCTCCAACTCGCCGGTACGATTATGGTCCCCGTGATCACTCTCCTCCTCCCAAAGGTATATGTGCGTGTATATTTCTTATTTCTTATTGATCTTCATATTCTCTTTCTTCTTCTTCTTCAATTTCTGTTCGGCTCCTGAGAATGTGGTAAGTAAAGCAATTCAATTCGAGAATCTAGGAGGTCAACCTTACTGTTACTTGCTGCCTTTTTAATTGATTTTAGGATCATCGAGTGATTACTTAATAATTAGTTTAGTTTATACTACTGTTTGGTTGCTGAGAGAGTCAAAGATTAGAAGCCTAAACAAATTTGAAGTAAACTTCTGCAGTTTTTTGTGATCATATTAGTTTTCAAGGAATTTAGAGTTGCAATTTGAATCTGCTATCAGTAGAGTGATTGTGTCTGGTTGGTTTTGACTTCTGATGAGATGATGATTTTTGTAGTTGGTGTTGTGGTAGCTTAAGCTTGTTTCATACCTACATTTTGTTAGGTTGCAGTTTGGCTGTCTAGAAAAGTGAATGAATAGTGCCTTTTAGGATAAAGAGTTTGTGTATTAATGAAACTTTTGTTACTTAATTGTATCAGAGGAAAAGGAGCAGAGAGAGTTTGTTCCTAGAGGGTCAGACAGAGGTGCAAGGCTGGAGCTTGAAGGTAGTAATCCACAGTTTGAAACCTATGTGGAGGGTCGTAGATATATGCGCAATGAAGAGGATCGTCCAGAGTTACAAGGTGGGGAAGAGGATGGGATGAGAATGGATGGGGATGACATGATGGAAGATATGGTAGAGGTTGAGGAGGAAGTTGAGGTTGAAGAAGAGGAAGAGGTAGGGGAGGAGGATATTAGAGGAGAACATGATGAGCGAGATGGGTTGGAGGAAGAACATCATGATGTGGTCAAAGAAAGGCGCAAAAGGAAGGAGTTTGAGGTCTTTGTTGGGGGATTGGATCGAGATGCCACTGAGGAGGACCTTAGGGAGGTTTTTAGTCCGGTGGGTGATATCACTGAAGTGAGACTATTGAGGAACCCAATGACTCAAAAGAACAAGGGCTTTGCTTTCCTACGGTTTGCAACTATTGAGCAAGCTAGGCGTGCTGTTAATGAATTCAGGCATCCAGTGGTATCAAACTTTTATTCCTTTTTTCTTCTTATTTTGTTTGTATGTTTTTTTTAAATGATTTTGGTGGTTGGGGAGTTTATTCTTGAATTGATTATGCAAAATTGCATTGTGTTTAATCTATCACTTTCTTAGTTCTGAGATAAATGGAATTGATATTGTATTGCTTTTATACCTATAATTTATGGCTCATCTCGCTCTAATTGATTATTTACAAATGAAAAAAAAAATAAATCAAGAATAAAGGGCAACATATTTTGTGAAAATGCTTGGATATCAATTTCATGTTCATAATACCAAGCAGTTATGCTTATGCACATATACTAAATCTCTAGCATTTTCTTTATTTCGCATTCTCAAAATAATTTGACTGGGTTCTGTAACTGTCAGATTAATGGGAAGCAGTGTGGGGTGGCTGCAAGTCAAGACAGTGACACACTTTTTGTTGGTAATATATGCAGGACATGGACAAAGGATATAGTGAGTGTTTTGAATTTATCTTAATTTTATGGAAATTTGAAGCCTTGATTTCACTGTAAAGTTGGGTCATGCCCTGGAATGAAAAGCTTTCACTGTTGCTTACATTTTTTTTCTTCTAATGTTGTAGCTGAAGGACAAGCTGGCAGATTATGGCGTTAAAGATTATGAGGAGTTGATATTAGTGGAAGATGCTAGAAATAAGGGGATGAATCGGGGATTTGCTTTCTTGGACTTTTCTTCCAGGGCTGATGCCCTGGAAGCACTCAAGCGCTTGCATGACATAGATGTTATTTTTGGTACTGATCGAACAGCTAGGGTTGCATTCGCTGACACATTCATTGAGCCAGATGATGAGATTATGTCACATGTATGTACATATTCTTGTGTTATTTTTTATTCCGCTTTCTGTGCACATTAGCAGTTGGTTAAATAACATGGGGCTACTTTTCTTCATTATATATATTTTTTTTGAAAGAAACTTCATTATTTTAATGGTTATAAAATACAAGTATATATTGAGATAGAGGATGAGATTATTTCACATTGTCAGTCTATTTTTAGATTCATGCATTACATTTGCACTTCTTATTTGTTATTAACTTCATTGCCTGTAGATGATGAACTTCTGAAATTGACTTCTTATACTATGAAGCTAAATATGTGATTTGGTCAGGAACATAAATTTACTGTTTATATAAAGCAATTAAGTCTGGCATTCAAAAAAAAATCTCTGCCTTTCTTTTCCAGGTGAGGACAGTTTTCCTTGATGGTTTGCCTCATAACTGGGATAATGATCATGTCATAGAGCATCTAAAAAAGTTTGGTACAATTGAGAAAGTTGAACTTGCACGCAATATGCCAGGTGCTAAAAGAACAGATTTTGGTTTTGTTTCTTTCGATACTCATGATGCTGCAGTGGCTTGTGTTGATGGTGTTAATAAGGAAGAGCTTGGTAATGGATATCAGAAGGTAAACTGCTTTTTGCTGTTGAATGCTAATAAGTTTACTTCTTTTTTTATTTTATATATCTATCTTTCTAGTAACGTCATCTTCTTATAACGTTTCTGTTACATGATATAGTTGTTACTATTTAAATCATATTATTCCACTTCATATCAAATGATAGACACTCTTTAATATAATTTTAAGAAGTGTTGTTAATGTTAGTAGCATAGGGCTTACAAAGATTAGTTTACTTTATTGGATAAAGGTCATGAGGGCCAGACTGTCTAGGCCGCGACAGAGAAGTAAGTTAGCCAAACATGCTCGAGGAGGTTATCCAGTTGGACGCGGTGGTGTTTGGGATGGCAATCGTTGCTCTCACCTGGTATCTCACAGGATTATCAACCATAATGGGAGAAGCACTCGTAATCATAGTCTGTATGATGGTGACCTAAGGCGATCATATGGTTCTCGGGACAGATATGTGGCATCATATAGAAGACAATATTCTTCACCAGAGGAACCATATGCCAGAAGGTCTTCTGGTTCTGGTATGTCATTCACGTTTGTTAATAGCGTGCACTTTCTTTTGTTCTTCCCTCAGGTTATCCTTGTTATCTTGCTCTGTACAGGTTCTGCTTATGGAAAGACCAGATCAAAAAGGGATTACATCAGGGAGGATGACATTTTATCAAGGTCATCTGATATATCTACAGTTCCTAGTGAGAGACGGTCCTATAGAGATGCTTACCATCTCCGTGAAGTAGAGTACCTGGAAAGTTCTCCTAGGATTGCATCTCGTGCAGCTGCTCATAGACTTTCACCTCATTATGATGATTATAGCTATGATAGATATGTTGAACGACCCTATCATGATAGTCATGGCCGCGAATACATCTCTATTTCGGGTTCAAAGCGTTCCTATTCATCCATTGTATGTGATGTCCTAAAGACCTTTTTACTAATTTACTATTATAGTTGTTTATAGGTGACCACCTTGATTGACTCTATTTCTGGTTTTCATTAGGAGGAAGTTCATCCCCGTTATGCTGAATCTTCCATCAGGCAGTCAAGGACCCGTTATGACTATGATGGTAGCAGTTACAAAGTTCCATACACTGATGATTCCTATGGAAGCGACTCTATTAGGTCATAAGTCAATTGGTTATTGTATCTTCCATCCGACATTTCTTGTTTCCATGACTTACTTGTAGTTATTTTATTAGGCTGGGGCGTAGTTCTCGTGCAGACTACCATGAAGGTCGCCACAGTTCTGCTGAGCATTCTCAAGGACTTTATGACACAAGAACATCAACTATGGGATATAGAAGAGGTTTATTAAGTTGCTATTATTTTCCCCTCCCAGCATTATACTTTGAATGTTGATTCATCTTTAATCCTTGCAGATAGAAGAGCTATATAAAAAACTTTCCCTTCTATACTTTGAATGTGTTTCTTCATGTCTAATCTTTGCAGATGATATCAGACGAGGAGGTGAGGAAAGGATGTATTCTAGCTATGGCAGGGACTATGCATCAAGAGATTATGTTTCTTCCCGATCAGATGTATGGCTTATAATGGTCTAGAAAATTATTATGTTATTCAAGGTATAGTTTTATGAATTTTCTCATATAGGTGGTGCTTTCTTTGATCAGCTGAGTGCAGGTTCATACCCATCTGACTACCCTAGTGAACACATGCATGATGGGTACCCTAGCAGAGGATCGGGTTCATATTATTAAGGTCAGTCTGCCTCTGATTATTCCATATCATGCACATCTTGGAGATATTATTAGCAAGCATCTTGAGAACAAATTCTTGGGAGAGTGACCTGGTTAACCCTCCCTATGTTGCTACCAAAGGGGATTGAACCATGAAATTGGCTTTTTCATCAGTTGACGAACTCTAAAAAAAAAAAAGGTTCAATTCGTCTGGTTGAACATCCTTTCTCTGAAATCAACTGGATAGGGGTTTCAAATTGTCAGATACTAAGATTCATGGATGAGATCAATGCTCATAAAGTTCTAGGAAGAAATGTGATAAGGATGTCTTGAAATTACTTGAATAGGTGAAAGGAGGGAGTTTGTAGACACATTATTTATGGTGATGCTACTGATTATTCTGTGTTGGTCTTCTCCTCAATAGCGGACATAATTGAAGTGTATAAAAAATATACAAAGTCTCCTGCTTTATATTATTTAGGATTTTGAATATTCTGTGAAACTCTGGTAAGCTTTTTCAAATTCATTTTTGCCGATGGATGATACCCTTCTGATCTCGAATCAGTAATGAATTCAAGTGGATGTGGGATATCATAATCTGGTTTCTGCAAGAAGGTAGCCCTTTAATGCAGTTATTAAATATATTTTCTTTCTGGGCACCCACTCTCTTATGTACTTACAGTTTATACACTTGAAGTCAAGTTGCATGAAAGCGAGGGGCTATCTTACCAGACTTTCTTGTTTTAGAGTTTCTGACCTTATGTTAATGGATTGACTATAATTTGAGTTATTTGGATGAACGATCGACAATGGAAGTTGATTTAAGAGCTTTTGGTTTCGTGACTGTTGCTAAAGAAAGTAATATAGAGTGGAAAACATGTTCAGATTTGTGATTATGTATATGAAATACAGGCTAAGGCATAGCTGGAGCAAGGTTGAAATTTAGAGAAAACAATTTATATTAGAACCCGAGTTGGATATGGTCGAAGTGAGAGCTAGAACTGTGGTTACTGAGACCAAGAGCTAGTCAGCTAGACTTTTTGTATACTGGTTTTAGCTGCTTGAATAGTCAATGGACTTGTCATTTCTTGTCTAGCTCATTATTCTTATAGATATTGACTAATGGATTTGTATCAGAAACCTAAAGTTTCTTTGATGGATTGGAGCTAGTTAAGCTTCATGAATTTACTATGATATATGATCTTGTGGGATATGATATTCTGATAGTATAAGAATTGGAGTTCTTATTGGAACTATTGTTCTTTCCATTACCACGTTAGTGCTATTAAACATATCATCATTTGCTGATGATGGTTACTGAAAACTTGAAGCATTTGCTAGGTCAATCTTGGTCACAAAATCACTCATACGTGTCGCTTGGTGATTGTTTTTGTGGAGTTGATTTTAACTAGTTTCAAGTCTTTAGTTGTTCAATTGTGCCTTCTACTTGTATATTTTTAGGCTTTACATCAGAATTAAGCAGAATAGTTTGGGTGGAGATGTGTTAGTGTCCTTGATTCTTGTTGATGTAACTATATATGCTGAATAGAACTCATTATTTTTATTGAAGATCTTTGTTGCATAACCTGATTTGTTTCATGTTAGTGTATTCATTTGTGAGAAATGGTTAGTATTTTTATTGATATAGATCCTAATGAGATTGGATTTATTAGACATATTCAAGCTAGTTTTGCAGGTAATCCGCCTGAAAGTCCAGAAAGCATATTGATGTTATGAATTTTTGGCCAAGTGATACATAATTTTGTACTAATATTTTTAAAAATTATAACAAATTCAGTTAATGTCTTGAGACAACTGTTTACTGCCGAGTTGTAAGACCTTGTTTGGTAACACTTCTTGACCTTCAAAAACTTACACATACCCAATGGTGTGTCGCAGTTGGTTATCACATGCTGCGTGAGTGGAAATAGGTGAAATTTTTAA
>JAYMTE010003100.1:0-10225 GCA_036897545.1 Pelargonium fulgidum
AGAGAAGAATCCGAGGTCTCAGATTTGAGCCTCTTACGCTTGATAGGATGCTTTGTGTTTGGTTGTTTTGTGGCACATCTGGTTGGGAAGAAATTCACTCATTTTTCGTCATGAGTACCCAAGTGTGATGAACACTTTCATTCGAATTAAGAGCTGGTGCTTTTCTCTTGCTCTGAGCTCCCTCCCGGCAAACTCTCCTCCGTTATCTTCTTCGCTTTGGAATATTAATCCTGTAGTTTGTTTGGATAGTTAGTTTGCTTTGTATTTCGAGTTCTGTTTGTATTTTTATTTTGATCTTCTTGACCTCTTAATAAAAGATACCGAGTGCTTATTAAAAAATATATATATATATCAAAGAGTCGATGGCAGGAAAAAATGATTTACGCAACATAATGGCCCAATGGGCTTCAACTAAATTTCGTGGTAATCGACTTAAGAAAACTTATTGGGCCTTTTAGGCCCACACAAGACATCTTTTTATTATAAAACTCGCGGGTCAAAACAGTATTTTCACAGTTCGTCACCACTAAGCTCTGTTTGCTTGCTCCTATATAAAAACCCCAAATCCAAAACCTTCTCCGATACGTTTTGGTCAAGAGTGATGTCGAACGCTGAGTCAGCAGACGATCCGCGAACGGTACTCGCCGAGCACCGGCGCGAGCTCACGGCCGCCGAAACCCTAGAATCCGACCTCGACCTCGCCTTCAAGATTCAACTCGAAGAAGCTCTCGCCGCCTCTCTCGCCCTCCACCCTTCCTCTTCTTCTTCCTCGATCGAACACCCAATTGAAGAAACCAGCAATGCCGCGAGCCTCCAGAAGCAAGAGCTGTCCAAATTCGAGCAAGAATTCAAGGATCGAGAGCTCTGCATAAACGAGATGAAAACGATGAAGAAGGATCTGGACCAGAGGATTCACGACCAGAAGGTTGCGCGGGAGATTATGAGGATTCCGGACGAGGACTGGATGGAGTGGGGAGACAATTTCGAGAAACCGTTCGGAGAGGGTTGCTCTAGGTCTTCTGAGGGTGATGTTTTTAGGCTCTATTTCAAGGGTTTGGTTAGCGAAGAACGGAAAATGGGGGATTCAAAGAGTGTGTTGGTGGGAATTGGGGTTGCGATTTGCGACCCGAGGGACAATCTGATTCTCGAAGTGAGCAAGCCGTTGTTGGGGAACGGAAAGAACAGGCAAGTTGCCGAGTGCAAGGCTCTTATTGAAGGACTTAGTGCTGCCCAAGCGCTGGAGTTGAAGCGGGTCACTTTCTTTTGTGACTACTTTCCTCTTTACCAAATGGTGAGTTGCTCTATCTATTCTTGTTCTTGAATTCAGTGATGAAAATTGACCAATTGTCTCACATACATAAGTTGAATTGAACTTGCTGATGACTTATTCTACTTATCAAGCCTTGCTCTTGTGGAAAACATTGAGATATCTTACCCATTGTGTTTGCATCTATTAAAAGTATCTTTCAAGTGAATGTTTAAAATCTGCCTTTTGGGGGAGAATCAGTTTCTCATGTTTAGTCTTTTGAACATTTTATTTAACATGCTTCACTATAAATTTGTTCCTTTTGAAGACGATGCTTCACTATAAACCACAAGTAAGCTGTTTTATTAGTGTTTTGAGTTGATGATTTTGCAAGTTATGGTTGGGTTATTAGTGTGTGAATTTATGATAATCCAGTTCACATTATCTAAAATTGGTTAGTAAGCCGGGGACAGGCACAGTTTAGTAACTGCGGAGAGGTGGCACAAAGTTGATGTAATATACTCCCTCCGTCCCAAAATAAGTGTCCTCCTTTCTATTTTGAGAAAGATTAAGGAAAATTTAGTTCTACCACCGTGCGTGTGTCATATCAAACTTAGAGGATACTAACTAACTTATCATATGAAAACTATTGGTAATTCATGCATAACTAACTTCATTAATTGAAAACAATACACCTATTTTGAGGCCAAATTACAAGTGAAATAGGACACTTACTTTGGGACGGAGGGAGTAATATGTATTTGTTGTATTGTGAACCAAGATTCTCAACTGATGATTTGTAGAAAAAGCTGAAAATACTCTGATAGACCCGGATTATAACAATATGCATTTTTGTTTGGTTTGGTCTCATGACTGTCCTGCAGTCCCTGCTAGAAAAGAGTTATGATGAATGGTTATAGTTTATTCATATTTACTATGGACAGATAGGATCTAATTTTAGGAAAAAACAGCTCCTTTCTACTCCATTTTCATTTAACTGAAGGATAAATATAGTAAATTCAATGGAAGAGTCCGGGTCACAGGACATTGGTTTATATTAATTAGTGTCACACCATTAGCAATCCTTGATTTATCTATAATCTAGCAGCGGTCTGTCTTTTCTCTTCTCTTAACTGAATTTCACCTGTGCCTACCCAAGTGAATGTTGGATCCAATATATTGTCATTATCACATTGGTGGCTAATTCTAAGCCAAATTTCTCTTGGCTTAGAACCCCTACTCTCTCTCTCTCTCTCTCTCTCTCTCTCTCTCTCTCTCACTCACTATGTGTGTGTGTGTGTGTGTGTGTTACTGTTGGTGCGCACCATGTGGGTTGAAAGGTGATTTCTCTTCTTCTGGATGCAGATTATTGGGAGATGGCCACCAAAGCAGAAGAAGATGGCAACTTTAATAGAGCAAGCGATACTTCTTCAAAGACAATTTACATATTGCAATCCATCTTTTGTGGCACGTAATGCTATTAAGTTTGCGTTTAAACTTGCAAGAGAGGCCATTGATTCACAGATTACTAGATATACTGAAAATAACCACGGCATGAATCTTAATGAAACTTGTGTCATTTGTTTAGAAGATTGTGAAGTTAGTAAGATGTTTCCAGTAGATGGCTGCATGCATCGGTATTGCCTTTCTTGTATGAAGCAGCATGTTGAGGTGAAGCTGCTTCATGGGATGGTGCCTAAATGCCCTCATGATGGGTGCAAGTCTGAGCTTATTGTTGACAGTTGTAGGAAATTCTTGTCGCCAAAACTAATTGAGACTATGAAACAACGCATAAAGGAAGCTTCAATTCCAGTTTTAGAGAAAATCTACTGTCCATATCCCAGGTGCTCGGCCTTAATGTCCAAAAGTGAGGTTTTAGAATACACTGAAAATGTATTTGGTAGGGCTGAACAATCTGGTGCCAGGAAATGCATGAAATGCCATGGCCTTTTCTGCATCTACTGCAAAGTCCCGTGGCATAGTAATATGAAATGCCAGGATTATAAAAGGCTAAATCCGAATCCTCCTGCAGAAGATGTCAAGCTGAAGTCTCTAGCATCAAGGAATCTATGGCGCCAGTGTGTGAAGTGCAACCATATGATTGAACTTTCCGAAGGTTGCTACCACATGACCTGCAGGTGTGTTTTTCTTCCTTCTTATTTGGCCTCTTCTGATTACTTCGTTATTTTTTTTCCTCAAATTTTCTTTCAAATGCTTATTGTGAAGGCGTTTGTGGTACTTTGAAGATTTAAGGTCAGGTTTGTACTGTCCAATATTTGGAAAGTTACTGTTGTTCACTTGTTCTCATCAAATTTTGAATTGGCTAGTATTTTGAATATCAAATTAAAGAGCTGGGACCTTTTCTTTGTTGAACATGTTAACTAATTGCGAGGTTCAGAAACTATTTGCTTAGAAAACAAAAGTTTGGAGGATGGAATTGTGAATCCTCATAAAATACCAATATAATGGAAGATGTACTGAGACAGGGTTAGACTTGCACTGTGAAAATAGAATATTTGCATCGGGAGCAAGTACACACGTATGAAAATGATAGAATTGAAATTAGTAGTCATAGCTCACTAATCGAGTAAATGAGAAATGTGCACTGTTAGCGAAGCAATATTGAAGATATTGCGAAGGGCTTGCTGACCCTCTAAAGTAACACATAGTTACAGATTGTTTAGATAGAAACAAGAGGCCAGACCATGTAACCAATGGGTTGGAATAAGGTTTCCAAGTATACATGCATATGTGTGTCTTAGTGGGCGCCAGTGTTCTGATTGGTAGTATATGCTAAATCAAATTTGGATGGATGACTTGTTTGGTTAATTTAGTTTTGATTCATTGCTCTGCAGATGCGGATATGAATTTTGTTATATTTGTGGAGCTGCGTGGAGGGACAAAAAGCCAACATGTTCTTGCCCGCTTTGGGATGAAGATAATATATGGCATGATAGAGAATTTGATGAAGAGGAAGAAGATGAATCTGATGATGACGATTATTTTGCCTTTGGAGTCTATCACGAAGACTTGCTATTCTGAACATATTAAAGGCCTTGTACATCCTCGACCACCCTTTCTCCACTGTGTCGTCCATGCAGGGGCAAGTAAGAATTTCCCGACTTTATTTATTTGGACAACCAGACCGTATAAAATGCTTAAGTGGGGTTTATTGGTGTATTGACACTGCTTGTCTTGTAGGTATGGATTCTTTTTCGTTCCTTTTGAATCTTGTGGTTTTAAGTTTTAAATGACAAATGGTTTTAAACTTCTGTTCTTGAGACATCAGGAAAAAATTACCAATTTAACGGGAAAAAATGTGTAGCGTGATAGCAAATGAGTAAGTTGTGTGAAGCATTTAGAGGTTAAGAAGCAGTTTGATGATTAAGTTACATTTTTCGATTTAAAATAATAAAACTTACCAGCTCTCCATACTGAAAATAAAATTTAGATAATTACCATATTAGGATACAAATGTCCATTTGCTTACTCTTAATTTTCAAGTCTTAAAAGACAGGTCACAAGAGTGCTTTAGTGTATAGTAAATGAATTTATTAGACTTTATTTACTCTTTAAGACCATTATTGGGTTCTCGGAGACCCTACATACACATAGGAACTAAATAGAACAACCAGTTTAGTCGGCTGCAACAACTCATTAGCAATATATTTATTAGGTTAGGTTTGTTGTTTTGGAATTCATTCATAATGATGCATCAATGTAGACAAGGTCTCTTCTTATCCAAAAGGTTATTAATATCTTGATTCATTGCAGAGACAAGTTGATCTATATATATTTTTTGATTTCTGAAAGTTTTCATTTGTAGACATGATGCACCAACTTTGATACAATCTTGTTATGAGTTGTACAAATCTTGCTTGTTGGTGTTTTTGGGTTTCTGAAATAAATAAACAAGTTGCTCTGTTGTCTATCACATGTGCTACATTTCTCCATATGCTGCTGTGGTGTGCCCATTCATCATAATTAAAACATGCCATCTCTCTCACTCCATTATATATCTTTCCATTTCCAAGTCATCAGTGTGAGCTATGCACTTTAATATTTTAGCTCATTGCACTGCCTAGAAATGGACCCATTTGGTCACTGAATCACACACTATATATGTTCTATTACATCTAACCCCATTTCATGACTTGCTAGCTTGCTACCTACTACACTAGGTTATTAGATTGGTCCACCAACATGAAGTAGACTTGAGTACAACACTACATTTCTACTAACCTATTGCTTTTGTTGCACCCAAAGATTTGAGTACAACCAAACTTACCCCAAATTTATTAAGCGTCACCTTGTCGATACAATAGACAATTCAAATTTTTGGTCGAGTTTTATTGAGTTTCAGATGAAATGAATGAAGAGCAACTACGTCCATGGCTAATGAGTCCCGACACCTTGGGACCTTTATTATAGAAGGCCCTCGAATTGTTCATAACATATGGACATACCGATCCAATTTTTTTTTTTTTTTTTTGGGACTTGTAATAAAATTATAAATTATTTTGAGTAGTAGACAATTCAAGATTTTTTGTTATTCCATTATTTTCGAAATGTTTTACACTTGTATGGTCCTATTCTGTGTGTCGAGACATTTAACACAACAAAAAAACATCGAGGGCTTTAAATGTATAATTAAAATTATCAACCCCCACTCCAATAATATCACTTTTATTTAAGTTCCACGATCAATTCATTGCCGACTACTAATGCTACTACCTTTTATTAATAGCTCAAGGAAATTTTCATCAAAAAAATAAAATAAAAAATAGCTCAAGGAAAAAGGAAATCTATATATTATTATTATTATTAATGGAATAACAATTTTTTTTATTATTTCCTTGTGTTAAAGTATTAGCAAGTGCGAGAAGTGCATCTATACATGGTTTCTAGTCGATAAAAGATATAACTATATGGTAAATAAATAAATTGAAGAAATCGAGAAGTTCATCTTTTCTCTGTGTTTTATTTTAAAATTTATTTTTTGTGAACGACAAAGTTAACACGTGTATGCAGATGGTATTGACTCTTTTGTGTCCAAATTCAAAGAATCAATAATGATTTTGAACTTACAAATTTTATAAAATAAATTGAGTTCAAAATAAAATATTAAATGGATATAACCTCAAAATTTAATATTTTTTAACTATGTTTTTTTTAGAGTATGAATGACTTTAAAATGTATAAAAATGTCACCAAAAGAATACAAATTCAATGTCCAAGTTTGTCAAAGAGATACTACTCAAAAAGAAAAGTTTGTCAAAACAGAAACTTCCAATTCTATTTTTCATTTATGAGTTGCATTTTTATTTTTATTTTTATTTATAATTTTCGAATAATTCTTTTGATGAATAAATAAATAAAAATTTCTGACCGGACGAGATTAGCGCCGGAGCTGAAAGCGACCGCCGATGGCCCACAGACACACTCACGTCCACTCTCAACAACCGCCAATTCCACTATATTCTCACCCGTTCATTTCCTCCCACGTGGACAACTCTTTACCCTCCGATCAGCCCCTCCTCCCACGGGCCTACGCTCTCTCCGCCCACCTAATCGCCGCCGGTCAAACTCACTTTTCAGTTTCCACATTTTTGCTGACTTAAAATAAATAAATAATAGTAAGAAAATGCTATAAATCAGAAACGAGGTTCTCAAGAAACGGTTGATCCACGTTCTCTTCTTCTTTTTTCCTCTCCAGAAACCATAATCGTCATCGTTGTTTTCGTTTTCTTCCATTTTTTATATATATTTATTTTTCACAAAATATTTGTCAATTGCTGTTTGTGTTACTTCTGCAATGTTCCGATCTAACGCATAAATTATCGGATTCGTGCCGTCCGAAATTCTGGCGACGATGGAGTCTGCGGCGGCGAAGAGCGGCGAGGTGGAGAATTTGGAGTTTCAGGTGAAGGAGTTTTTGAAGGGAGCAGGAGAGATGGCGGTGGAGTTCGGAAGAGGCTGTAGAGATATTGTGCGGCAGAGCTTAGTGAGGGACGATTCGTTTCTGGTTCAGAAGTTTGGTCGAGATTCGTACGTTGGGAGGACGGTTAGTGGATGCTATGAGACGGTTTGTGAGAAACTGAGCTTCTTTAATGAGTATCTGCCGGAGGATAAGGATCCGGCGCACGCCTGGTCGGTGATTCTGTTCGTTTTGGTTCTGGCCTTTGCAGGTAAATTGATTTTTCCGTTTTTTTACTGAGCTGTTTGGTTTATGAGAAAATGCTGGAATTGGAATCGCCGTGTCTGTTGTTGCTAAGATTATTGGCCGATTCATCAGTTATGTTCAGTTCTCTTGCTTTGAAGCTTCTTCGTTATGTTTAGCAGTTTCGCTTTCGAGATTTGTCTTTGTTTTGGTTCTTAAATTAGTTTTTCCGTTTTCTCGATGTTTTGTTTGGTTTCTGAGAAAATGCTGGAGCTGGAATTGCTATCTGAGTGTTTTTGGTAAGATTTTTGGCTTTTTGATCTGTTATGATCTGTTCTCTTGTTGTGAACCTCCTGGAACATTATCATTATGTTTCTACTTTGATTTGAAAATTTTGATTTCATAATTAGGATCGCGAGGAAGCACAAGTAACTTGTTTAATCTATCGAAGAACGAATAAGTTGAATTAACTTTACTATAATTATGTAAATTTATTGTTAATTCTCAATTAGGATGTTGCAAGAGAAGTAGAAATGAAGTTAGATTTGAGAAAGTTTGGGTACATAATTCGGATCCCGAGGAATCACATCTAACTGTATTAATGTATTGAAAATTGTATAAGTTAAATTAACTTTACTATTACTATTGAAATCTGTACCTAATTTTCCATTAGGAAGCAGAATTAAGTTGGAAATGCACACCCACTTCCGTGTGAAGTACTCATTTTCAGTGTGGTAGATTAGTATGACCAACAGCTATTTGCTATTTGGTGCTTCGATGAGCCATGGGTTTGGGAAAATATTCATTACAAAAACCTTTGATAAGGAGGGTGAGAAGAATGTTGTTTTTAACTTAAGCAATCAAAATAGTCTAGGATAAATTGCCTACTGCATTTGGGTATGGATCTAAGGTGGGGATTTTTTGGAGTAGGTGGTGGGTGGATTAAGCTTTTTGAAGCAAGCAAATTCCAATATGTTGACAAGAATGTGGTGAAATTTCAAACTTGTGAAAATTGACTTTCACACAACTCCGTTTACCAATAAAGAATGTTAGGACTTGCTGACTTAGAATTCTTGCTCTATTCACAAAAATCTGTGAAATTTGTTTTTGGTATATAGGCTTCATATCCTGCAGCTATGCCATGTATTTCCAATTCTGTTTGTTAATCTTTTTTCTTTTATATTTACTCACATTAACATATTTCACTTTATTGTCACTGATCAAGAGGTTTATCCAGTTATAATTGATTCTTACATCCCTTCTTCATTTATTTTAGCTATATAAAATAAATTTGAAATCTGATGGTAGGAATTTGAGAGGGAGTGGTGGGTGGATTAAGGTTTTGAAGCAAGTAAATTCCAATATTTTGATTGGAATGTGGTGAGATTTCGAACTTATTAAAATTGACTTAATATTACGGTAAACATTCGCTGGACAAATTCACAAAAATGTGTGAGATTTGTTTTGGTGTATAAGATTTTGTTCTTTCATATCCTGCAGTCATGCCATCATTGCCATGTATTTCCATTCCTCTTTGTGGATCGTTTGTCTTTTATATTTCCCTGGCATCAAAGTATAAAGAGTTTGAACCAGTTAGTAATACTAATTTATACTTACATCCTGCCTCATTTATTTTACTTGATTTTTCTTTTCCCATATTATCACATCTTAGTTACACAATTAACTGATATGCAGCATTGAATCTGAGTACTGAACACAATAATACTCCTGCTCCATTTATGAAGCCGGTATACAGACATCCTCCTAGTGCTAGCCGCATATTGCTTCCAGATGGCAGATACATCGCATATCGGGAGCATGGGGTTTCCACTGACAGAGCCAGATTCTCCATGATTGTTCCTCATACATTTCTTTCCTCCCGACTTGCTGGTTGGTAATTAATCTGAATGTTGGAAGTAATACCCATTTGTTTGAGTGACACATGTTGCCTTCTATGTAGGGGTCAAGATTGATATTTAACTGTTTTGCTGCTGTCTTTTCTAATTAGGCATACCCGGACTTAAGGCTTCACTACTGGAAGAGTTTGGTGTTCACTTGTTAACTTATGATCTTCCTGGTTTTGGTGAGAGCGATCCTCATCCCAAAAGAAATCTTGAGTCATCAGCATTGGATATGTCACACTTAGCAAGTGCAATAGGTGTCAATGATAAGTTTTGGGTGGTCGGCTTCTCAAGTGGAAGCATTCATGCTTGGGCTGCTCTCAGATACATTCCTGATAGAGTTGCAGGTTTGTATATTGTTTTTTTTTTCCCTACATTCTCCGTCTCAAAATGAGTGTTTCGGTTTCTCTTATGAGAAAAATTATGGAGAAGTTAGTTGATGGTAGACATTTCCCCTGGTATCTCCATATGCATATGTTGTAACAAACTCAACAGATGCTAACTTATTATAAGTATATTATTGGTAATTGAAACATGACTCATTTTGGAATGGAGGGAGTATTTGTTTTTCTATTACAAGTCGCAGCCTCATTGACTAATGACTATAATGGCCTAACATGCAGGTGCTGCTATGCTTGCTCCAATGGTTAATCCGTATGATCCATG
Organism: Pelargonium fulgidum; assembly: GCA_036897545.1. NCBI lineage: Eukaryota > Viridiplantae > Streptophyta > Magnoliopsida > Geraniales > Geraniaceae > Pelargonium > Pelargonium fulgidum. The sequence goes on from JAYMTE010003100.1 coordinate 9,974, forward strand.
TATGAATAAGCAAGAGCGATATGGTACCTGGGAGAAGTGGACAAGAAGAAGGAAATTTATGTATTTTTTAGCTCGCAGGTGTCCGAGATGTCTTGCATACTTCTACCGCCGAAGCTTCCTTTCTGGAAAACACAATCAGATTGATAGGTGGCTGTCATTATCATTGGAAAAGAGGGTGAGTCGTATATTTACTTAAATACTGCTTAGGAACTGAGACTTTTTAGAAAAAAAAAAAAAAAAAACACTAATTAC
>JAYMTE010003101.1:0-10225 GCA_036897545.1 Pelargonium fulgidum
GTGCCAAATCAGTTGTTTTTATTTGTTTTTCTTCGATATGCATTCATTTTTAAGATTTGAAACTATATGTGCTCATCCATCAAAAAATTAAAAAGAAAAAAGAAACTATATATGCTCAAAATTTTAGTTACAGTAAAGAATTTTCACTCCTCTCCTAATTATGTATAGTGGGATCTATTGTTTCTTTTTCCTTGTTCATATTCTTGAGTCAATTTTGTAATTAGCATTGAAACTCAACTCATTCGAAAGTCATTTTATGTCTACACTTAACTTTCATGTTGGATTAACACTAGTTCCTCTTAACCAAATTAAATCACAATTTTGATATATATATATATCATTTCTAAAATAGCTGAAATATCAGGGTTGCTCTCATTTTCTTAGTCATTAAGAGAGTTTGCTGGGGTTTTCATACAACTAATATATTCGTACGTTGCTCTGGATCAGTTTCTTAGGTTTCTATATAGAATACTGTGGTATCACTGATATTGAGCTATTGCTTTGATAGCAAATTATTGTGTTGTTAGTGTTTGTAGAGCAGCGGCGGTGACGTTGATTAACAGTGGGTTTTTTTTATTGGTGTGTGCGCATGCATGAACGCAGGAGGCGGGTGCAAGGAAAAAGAAAGTGGTTTGGAATGTGGTGGTTATTTGGTTGTAGGCTGATGGGGAGGATTACAGTGTTTTTGGTTTGATTATTCATAATATTTTAATCATTGTGACTTGGTTTAGTAATGTTGATTTTTTGTTTGCAGATTGGTATAGGAACCGAGTGACCCATAAATTAGTTGGTTTTCTGGTCTTTTTACCATACTTGAATAGGTTGGTTAGCTTTTAGCCCCTAGTTTTATATCGTCTTTGTTATGTTCGATTTAAATTGTTGATTTATTGTGTTAAAATAAGCTTGGGAAAATCATTAAGAACTTTCTCCTATTTTCTTTATCCATCCTTATTCTGTAGCAAGCACAAGATTAATATTTATTCCTTTAAATATAAAGAGAGGCTAAACTTTACTCAAACATATAAATAAGTAGTCGAAAAAGAGTTGTTAATGTGAGCCAAACTTTTCAATTGATTTTTTTTAAAGAAACAAACTACCCTACCATTCAATAATAAAGGACATTTTGGAGCCCTTTAGGAACCATGTTCGTTCCCCTTCCGTGCCTTAACATGTACTCTTAATCGAGCCAATCCGGCAAACATATGTACATATAAATGATGAAGAAGTTATGGATAAATTGGCGTGGGTCGCCAAGGACTTGGAGTAATTAAATCATCTTCGCCGAAAACATAAATAAGAACTTGTTTTCAACTGAATCATCATATTATAATTGCTTTTTATGCAACCATAGTACAACCCACAAATTGTTAACAAACAACGTGTTGAAATCCAATTAAAGAACGAAAACTCGATAATTCAAGACTATGGTAGACATCCACCAGAAATGTTGACGTCACATTAGTCTACATGTAATATTGAGCTACATGTCCTTGATGTCTCACTATCCAAATTTATATGCCAATTATGGTCCCATTGTGAAATTATTCTTTCTACATGCTTTTGGACATTCACATGTAAGATGTCTCACAATGACATCTTTTGTAAGGTTGATAGCTTCAAAAGTAGTTGTTTTATCGAAAAGTTGCTATGACGTTAATACTAACCATTCCCATAATAAAAGGACTTGTACATGGGATAAAATTGATATACACAAAGTAGGCTTGTATACTTTCTATACATGGGACTAAAAATGTGTACTTATTTTTATTTACTCTTGTATTACTGTAATCATATTTCAAGGGATATTAACTATCTTGTTATAAAGATACTATTGTCAATCCATCTATAGCTAACGTAATAAACAAGAACAAAAATACACATATTAGAACAAAAATTCAAAAACTTTCTTGTTATGTTCTTGTTTCTTAATATACGAAATCCTGTTTTCTAAATAAAAAAGAACGAAAAAAAATTACAAGAAGCTATTTTTTTTCGGTTTTAGTTGTTTGTTTGTACTTTATTGTTATGTTCTTATTTCTTAATATAAGAAGTTATGTTTTTTATATTAAAAAAAAAACGAAAAAACATTACAATAGTATTTAAGTAGCATTTGGATTAGAATTGAAAATCAAGAATGATTATTGGCATTCCACAGCCATTCCCATCATAATACTAAAATGAAATCTTATTCTAAACACAATACTTATTTCTTATTTCTTGAATAAAAATTGTAATCCAATTGCAACCTTAATTTTGAATCCTTCTATGCACATGACAAAGAAGCTTCTAATGATTCACCAAAACTTGTTCATCTGGTGAGTAAAATACAAAAACATCAGCTTCTTCTGGCAACCTAAAGCTCACCTTCTTCTTGCTTTTCTCATGTAAGCTTCTGCAGATTGAACTATCATCAATTTCACGACGTTGATCATCATCAACAAGCTTGTCCCCATCCCGAGGATGGTATGGTCCTGAAGTGAAAGGATGGATCTTTTTCAAAGAAAGTCTAAACACAACAAATTCACCTCCATTGTTGTTCGGGTTCTGGGTAGGGGAAGCCGTAAGCCACTCCTCTAGGGTGCTGCATTTCACCTCTTGCTGCTCCACTTGTGCCTTCTTCTGTTTTGGTTCACCAAAACATCCTCCTACTGGTTGCCCAAAACAGGACAGTCCCAAACCCATCTTCTTTTTCTTCTTCTCGAATGCTGCAAAGGACAATATTAAGACATGTTACATAGGATACGTAAGACGGGAATACCAACAATATTGGAATATAGCCGAATCTTAGTTATTGTCAAAACTCTTATACAGGACTCACTGGAATAGATATGTAGAGTTAACTCTAACAACAATTCTTACAGGAAAAAAACTAAAAATGGCCTTGTTCCCTAGACAGAGGTTGGTTGATAAATGCAAGAATGAAATAATCCCTACAAAGCTACAAATCAGCTACAAAACAAGCCCAGCTCAGACAAAACATCTTGTACTCTGTTTCCACTTCAGACAGCTATCACCAACTTCACAAGAGTACAAATAGAATCTAAGTTCAATAAATATACTAATGGATTGGGGAGTTAACAATTATTTCAACAATAGCCACCAAGAGCTAACATTTTTTTTTTCTCTGCTAATATTCAATGTGCTGTACAAACCAAAAACCTTAAGAAAATGAAATAAAAATAAAAGACAAAACTGCATTTATTCTAGCTCACAGTGAGACAATTATTGAGAAGCTGATGGATTTGTCAACAGTTCAAGAGATTTTTTCAAGTAGTCTACTGCAACTGACACTTCATCAAATGCCAATGCTCCAACTGCAAATCTAGCAGCCTTGTGTGCCTCAGCGATTTTCTCCGGAGGTGGCTGGTAGTTGCTGTCGTATTGGTATGCTTGAGCAGGAGTCGGGGTAGATTCTTGTGCAGTTCCATTTATCCTGCTTGGAGAGTACTGTGCAGATGTTGGTGGAGCTGCCTGACTAGTATAGTTAGTATCAGAACCTTGATAGAAAGATGCTGGTTGATGAGAAGGAACTGATGGAAGGCTACTCTCTGAGAAACTTGGATATGACTGGAAATTGGGGTATGAATAGGGAGGAGGAGGCTCATGAGAAGGGTAATTATGTGGCAAATGATGCTGGGGTTCTTGTGGATAGGACTCGTGATGGTATGGCTGATAAAGTGAAGAATTTTCAGGTCTGTTTGTTGGAGGTGGTGGGTGATAATCATGGGGAGGAAAACTGGTTGAAGGGTATGAAGGAGGTGATTGTGGAATGTTTGAGGGGTGTTGGTTGCTGACATTGTCATGGAATTCAGGTGATGGTAAAATGTTTTTAGGAGGTTGGTCGTTAACATTTTCATGGAACTGATGGGATGGTGGAATGCTCGGAGAATGCCGGTTGCTAACTTCATGAAACTGTTGCGATGGTTCTGACTCTTGTCGAGGACTAGTAGCTGAATTTTCACTCAACCCAACATCCTGCAAGGACAAGTAGTATTCAAGACCCCAGAACATGCTTATTTAAACAGTTAACAAACATAGAAGTAAAACACGTTTCATAGTGATTTCATATCAAATAACTCGAATAAAGTTAGAACCATACATATGAACCACCAGGGGTATTTGATAGAACTGATAGATCATCATCACCGACAGGAGGGCCAGGTATAGGCTTCCTTCCTTCTTTCAAAGCTTTCCTTATATCTGCTGCTTTCCAAATTGCATACTTTTGCTTCTGCTCAAGCTACAAAAGGCCATAAAAAATTGTAACTAGCCAATGAAATATAACATATGTTCTTCACAACAAATAATAATGAAACATTAATGTGGTGACTATACATGATTAGAAACTTACTTCAAGATGAAGTGGACCAAACTGAGAGAGAATCTCAAAGAAGATACTGGCAGCATAAAATGTTTTAGCAGTATTCCTGCAACAAGGTCAAAATATTAAATTCACAATTTACTGATAATAATTACCCCTTCTATAGCTAAAAAAGCATAGCTAAAATGAAATGATAGAATTTAGCACATAGAACACAGAGAATAATGCATGCTTTATACTACTATTATATGCAGAAAATCAGTAAGTGGTGCTAGGTGTCACATCATGCACTAAAAATAAAATATTTGAACAATGAGGATTCACAACTAATACGGCATGAATACACAGACAATGTCTAAGGATGACTCTATAACAACTATGTGCAACTTTTCGGAAATAAAAACTTGGTCTAGTTAGTCTCTCGATCCTAGATCTGAGTCCAATATGTGCATCTCAGCATCTCACATAATATTATGACATCATGTGAATCACCTTAAGCTTAAGAATACAATCATGATGATGAAAAAATCAGACTTTCTCTACAACAGGTGTTGTAAGCATACTATACCAGCATTTGAAAAGTTCAGAAGCTACCTAGTAGGCTAGTACCACTCTTTGTTCTAACCCATGAATACATAAAGTATGAGCAAAATGGAAAATTCGCTATGGAAAGGGATGCTTCCACGAAGTGTACTCCATTTCATCAATTTCATGTTTTATTAAAAACTTCAATGTAATTGGACAATATGTCAAAGGCGTAAACAATACTTGCATATTTTATTTATTTAATTTAGAATGTACACTGGTTATGTGCAACTGAATATACTCTATGCCACTATTCATTACAAATATATGGAATTCATTCAAATACCTATTAAGGCAATCACTTGAAAAGTGCAACCTAAATCATGATGTCTAGGAATGAGTCACATGGTATAGCTTCTATCCAGTTTCCACAAACTCTAAGCCTGAACTAGAACAAGATAATGCCAAATAAAGGATGCAATGCAACCATAAGGACTTAAACGGGGTTAGTGAAAAATAACTTAAACATCTATGATTTATAACACCATCTACTGCAATATGTGTGCAGCATCATATATTATGTGCATTACAACTGCATTCTAAATGGAGAAAATATCAACAACAAAAAAAAGCATAAAGCCAATTAAGCTCATGTAGAATTGATTTTTGCCCATCAAACACCAAATTATGATTTTGCAATTATGGATATTTGTGCACAAATTATAAATGCTACATGGGAAACAGATGATGATATAAGTCTTCAACTAGTGCATCATAGTTTGAAGACTTAGCATCTTGTGAGTAGAGCTACATGCAAGTAAACCTATGGTCGTAAGCTTCAGGTGCCTCGTAAAAATTGATGATTATACAAAAGGAAGAAAACAAGTCTTACAAATCAGCTCTTCCAGCCCGATCTTGCTTGTCCGCTTTTCCAAAGACATTTAAAGCAAACCCTTCTAAATATAAACCATCTTCTGGTCCCAACTTCAATGACTTCTTATCCTGCAAGAGGATTAGGCGCAACAATGAAGAAAGATGCAGGGAGCTGTATTACTTTATACATAGACAAATCATTAACCATTTAGGAAAAACAAAATGACACAGTTAGCTACATGTTAAACATTATTAGTTTAACAAGTATCTACATTTTGTCACAGCAAACAAATGTCTCTTTGTTACACATCATTACAAGCATCTTTTTGTAATAATTATAAGGTATCTTTTTAACTGGCCTATTCATTACTGAGCTATAAATGAAATAAATTATACAATCCTAAGATCAGTTTCAAAAGCATGCTTTTGACAATAATATGAAACAGAACCCCCAAGATTTATCATTGGAAAGAATCCCATAATGACTAACAAATCTAGTCCTTTAAAATTAAGTCGTAACCACCCAACAACGTTCTATAAAAACGCTACAATTTCCAAAACATACATGTCATAAAAGTCGATTAATAAGGTTCAACTACATGGAACTCCAAAAGGAGATCCTATTATTTATTTAATAGGGTAAAAGTCTTGACTTTGTTCCTTCAAAGTGACCAATTGTCCGATGTGAGGGCATGATAGGCAGCAATAGCCAATAAGATAATATGCAATATACTTAATGCTACGAAGAACACTATAGCACTTTGAAATTAGCCAATTAGGCGACTGAAAATACCACGGTCATAGGAAGCCTCAGTAGGGATGCAACTGAAGGCAACATAAATTTGAAATTGTTTCTCCAATACTCCATTATCCCATAATTTGAGAAAGCATGATCCGCCAAATTCAATCAATAGCAGTTCTACCTAGTTCGGAAATTGGTTCATAATAAGAAGCAAAAATTCAAATCCCAAAGTTCTTCATCGCCATCATAAGTTAATTAAGAAAACAAAATAAAAACTACCTATCATCAAGAGCCAGAAGGTGCACCATAATCTTAAAATTCATGGAATTTCTTTCCTAATCGATGAACACAAAACAGTACCTTTTCAAGCTGCTTCATGAGGGAGATGAGGAGGGCATTGGTGGTCTTGGTGCGGTCGCTCTGAGGAATCTTCAAGCCTCGCTCCATGGCGTACAATCGACCTGCAAAAACAAGTTGGAATCGGGGAAAACATAAACAAATAACACAAAAGCGAGGATCGAGAGAAATTGGTAAGGTTTAGGGTTTAGAGAAGTTGAAAAGTACAGTAATAGGCAACGAGAGGTTCGTGTTTCTGCAGCTCATCGGCTCGCTGGAGATACGGGAAGAGGGGCCTCGCCGGCCCGGTCTCGCTCCCCATCTCCGGTAAAGTCGATGCGTCGTCTCGTCGTGAAACAACAGTGGTGCGTCTGCACATGATTTTTTTTATTTTATATTTATTCGATTCAGTATGTATTTGGGTGACAAGAGTAACGGCGTCGTTTACCGGACCAAAATTCAATTTTACTTTCTTTTTTTTTTTTTGGGTGGACAATCTAGGATAATAGATTTCTAACTGATAACCTTTGAAAGATTAATAAAAATAGATTCACCGGCTGTTCACGGGCGGGTTAACCACCCGTTAGTGTAATTATGGAATTCGTCCCGTTTTAGGTAGTTTGTGGGTTTTGAAACTGGCAGTCGCCCATTATGGATTTATTGTGGCGGTTTAAATCTCCAACGGGTTTCAATGGGCTGGCGAGTAAACGATGATCCGCTCAAAGCTATAGGGCTTGGGCCTTAAAACAAATTTTTTTTGAAAAAACACTAAAAGCAACACTGGACTTTTAAAATTATAGTTAGGGCCCAACCAAACTAACATAATGGATGAAAAACAATTAGGAATGAACCAAATGGATCAAGTATAGCCTTTAGGCTTAACTTGGTCCAAACCTAATGATAAAAAAAACAACCATAACCTATAAACTAGCCCTAAACTATATATATATTACTGAATAAATTCAAAGTTGTCACATATTACAAAACCAGTCATCCAAAAATATATTGAAATAACATAACCAAGTGTTTGTAAACTGAAATGGGGTAAATCAGGTTTCCTTTGCCTTGCCTTTCTCTTTGTCCTTCTTCTTCTCTTTATCTTTATCCTTCTATTTCTGTTTCTGTTTCTCTTTCTCCTTCTCTCCTTACCTTGATGTATTCCTCCAAATCTGCAAAACCAAAAAACATAAAACAGCTAGACAGAAGCAAACAAAATCAATAAACAAAGATTGAAACGCATTGATAAAAGATCAAACAATTTTACCTTCATCAATATCCTCAACCTCTCTAAGGTATTCTTCTAGCTTAATAAGATTTGAGCTTCTTCTGATCAAATCTTGAGTGCACACAAAACACTCAACTACTTTAGGAGTTAAGGAACTCTTTAAATCAGTGAGAACACGACCTCTTGTACTAAATGTTTATTCGGAGGAAACAGTGGATATGGGGATGGCTAAAAGATCTTTAGCCATCCTACTAACAACAGGAAACCTAGCACAATTGTTCTTCCAATACAACTGAATATTAAATGTATCATTATAGACCTATAACTCCTTTTTCAAATACCTATCTAATTCTGATCTGGAATGTGTTTGACTACTGTTTTGAAACTCCTTGAAAGCACCAACCATTAAGTCTTAGCCATTAAGCCTTTCTTAGGCTTTGGGAGTGAACTAGAACCAGACATACAAGGAGAAGCAGAAGCAGTAGATGAAGCAGCATAATTAGACTTAATCACACAACACTCAGATAACATATCACTCAAAGTTTGATCAACCATAGCACAAATGAAATCATGATCAGCAAGATACAACTGTTTAATTACATAGTGCACAAATATCATCTTATACCTAGGGTCAAATATTCTAGCAATGAAAATAAACAAGTTCATCTTACTTGAATCACCCCAGTATTTATCATATTTTTCAATCATCTTAAAAGCCATAGCAGACATGTCATTATCAACCAACATCAAAGTATCATTCAGAATAGAGTATGTATCAGAAATATCATCAAGAATCATGTTACTGGTTGTGTACAAGGAACCAGAAATCCTAACAGTCAAATCATAGAAATGTGAAAGAAAATGCATCACAAACTTCACATTAGACCAATCATCATCACAAACAACACCAAGAACCTGATTATCATGACTTTTCCTCATTTTAGCATTCATTTCAATCTTTTAATGGGGTTCAACATCATCAAAACTTTTCAAAAACCTTTTCAAACTTACTAGCATGAAACAACATTAGATAGGTAGAAGAATTCCACCTAGTTGGAACATCAAGACACAAACCAGACTTTGTATCAACCCTAACAATTTAGCACAGTTTTTAAAACAACCAATACTGTTTGGAATTTATTTCATAAACCATATAACAAACTTAATCATTTCTAAAGACAAACCAAGTTTACTAATCACACCAGACACTATCAAGTTAACGATATGAGCAATGCATCTCATATGCATAAACTTTCCACCCAAAATTGAATTCCTTTGAAATTTTCTTTTCAAATATGCAAGTGTTGTGTCATTAGCACTTGCATTGCTAACAGTTACAGTCAAAACATGTTTTATACCCCAATCAAACAAACAATTTTCAACAACCTTTCCAATATCCTTTCCCTTTGTGAGAAGAGATTGGACAAAAAATTATGATTTTTTGTTCAATCTCCACTCAGAATCATTAAAATGTGTTGTTAGGCACATATAATTGATCTGTTGCACAAAGGTCCAAGTATCTATTGTAAGACAAATTCTTGGATCATTAACATCAAACAAAGCATGCAATATACTCTTTTCATAGTCATATATACAAATCATACACATCTCTCGTACTTTTTGTATGAGAGGGAACACAAAACATTAGACAGATACAATTCACAAAATCCCTTAGCTCTTCCCCCTCTACATGCCTAAAGGGAAGTTCATCTTTCACTAACATCTTAGCTAAGAAAACCCTTGGAGGCTAAAACTCATAATTTGGTTAAGTAAAAAAATACTTGAGGTCGCATGCTCCTTAAAGCTCACATTGACAAGGCTTCCCCAAGTAAGCATCTATCCAAGACTAAGTCATACCCTTTGAATAAATTCAACCCCCTTGGGAGAATAAAGACATCAAGACTCAAGGGCTCTCTACGAACCCCCTTGGAAGATCCAACAAACATAAGCCACCACTTGACTATGACCTTACTCCAACGCAACACAATAAATCAAAGTTGCTAGGAGTAGAGGGCAACTAATGCTACCCAAAAAATCATAAGTCTCATAGGTCTCACAAGACGACACGTGGTAGGTAAGAATCACCGGGGTGCATGAAGTCAAAATCCTGGCTGGGTCCAAGTCAAGCCAAACAACCCTACAGGTTATGGAAAACTCATCCTAGACCTATCTCATCCCATGCAAAGTTTGAAGAGCTCATTAA
>JAYMTE010003102.1:0-10224 GCA_036897545.1 Pelargonium fulgidum
ATATAATAACTTAAAAATAGAAACATGACACTCATTTTGGGACAAAAAATTTAGACAGATAAGACACTCATTTTGGGACTGAGAGAGTACTATACATAAGTTCAAAAGATCAAAAGCTGATATACAACATGCCAGCATGAGGCCACCAATCTGTAGAGGGTTAAGGTTGGTTGGGATAGATCTTATTTCTGAATCTAATATAATGGACACTTGCAATTTTTACATCCGGACAACTGATTCCTCCATCAAGTGGCCCTATATGCTCGTATATGGATTTGATGAAGTTCCAAGCAAATTAATAATAATAATAATAATTTTAAAAAGGAAGAAGAAGCATTAATAAAATGTCAATTGTCATTCAAAGAATATATTTCTAAAGACAACAAATAACAATCTACAAAGAGGTGCGTTTGACTCACAAGTGAAAGATGAACTTACAAGATAAGATACATATCCAAGGGGATTTCCTTTCTGGCCTTTTCTTCTGTTTCAGAAAGTCGCAAACGAGCTTGTCTTAGGTCATTTGCCAAGCTAGCTGATCTTTCAGATGCTCCAGAGTGACTTGGCTTCTCCTCTACTTGCTTACTGAGGAGAGTCACAAGTCTCCTGAGATCATTAGCTGCTTGTCCATAGTCTCTAATCGTCTCATATAAAGCAGCTCTTCTAGATATTGCCTGTTCAAGTATACCCAAAGATAAATAAATAGAAATTCTCATAAAACAACATAGATAGTATTTTCTGTACAGGGTAGTCTGTTAGAATCATTCCTGGGTTCTGACAGCAGACAACAGGGTTAAAGACATGACAACGTACTAAGTAGTAGTATATTCTGGATATAGGAAGTCGAACTTGAGATGGTCCTCTTGCAAAAATGTAATAATCCAAGAGAAAGAAGCCTAAAATATGAGTTTATAGGATCCCATTGCTGATTTTTAGGATCATTATTGACCTGATTATTTCTCTTTGTATTAGTGATTGAGTTTCACCCATTGTAAATAGATTAATCAATTTCGCTCGATCACACATGGTATCAGGGCCACTTGATCCTCAGTTTTGAGAGTCGTTTGTGTGCTTTTGCAATTCCAGCGGCAGTCTTAGGTTGTTTACTCGGGCAAAACATTCTCCCAATATTCACATGGTATTCACATATTCTCATGAATACTTCTTTCATGTTTTCCTATTTTTTAAATTGCTCCACATGTCAAAGTTCATGTGTGCATGTGAGTGGGAGTATCTCAAACAAACCCTAATCTCCTATTTTTCTTTCGTAGGCGTCTGCTCTGACAATCACCTCAACGACTTTCTGAATATGCTCCAACGACCCTCTTCCCGATAGTCAACACACATTTCATGGACACATTGTGGTCATTTCTCTCTCGCGGCACTACCCGAGTATGCTCTTCGCCAATCTCCATTGTCAGCCACCACGAACAGCTGTTCTAAGTTAAACAATATAAATACAAGCTCTCGCATCGATTAGATGTATATGCTCCAACTTGAGGGAGAGTGATAGAATATGTGATTGACGTAGATCTCAATAAATTAGGAGTTGATAGAATCCCATAGCTTAAGATCTAGATTGACCCTGGTTATTTATCTTTGTATTATGAATTGGGTTTCACACTTTCACTCATTGTAAATAGAATAATCAATTTCTTAATCTCACACCTATATATATAAACAATATCCAAGAGCTATAACAGTAGTTTAGAGAAAAACCTTCAGATAATTTCCATCTAGAGCAATAGCTAGACTGCAATCAGCAATAGCATCAACAATTTGGCCTGATGCTTGGTATGCAGCAGCACGATTGCCAAAACAAATTGCTGCAAAAGAGCGCGATTCCACATTGCAAGACAAAGCAGTTGTATAATGTTCAATAGCTTCGGCATGCCTTCCTGCTTGGAAGGCTTCATTCCCTGCAGCCTACAGCCAAATCCAATAAATGCATCTATAACAGCAACACCAACAGAAAATACATTGTAACAGTTGCGGAGCTAAATTTTTTATTGAGGAGCACTTTCATACCACATATTGAAATTTAATATTGTATTCTGATTTAAAATTCGACACAAGCTTTATTTGATGATAGATGTCCATTTTCTACAAGAACGACTTTTGAGAAATTCTTTTTATATCATTGTATTCAAAATTAAAAATTACTAATCCCAACTAAAGTGTCCAATTTTAATAACAATTTGGGCATCATGGTATATATGATCTAGTAAGAAATAAACCATTACAAAATAATCAATTCAGAAACACAAATTTAAAATTCTGCAAATCAATGCTTAATGAGATTGGAACTCTATAAGATTCCAACATAAATTGATCTGCAAATCTTCTCCTATCTTGCTTTCACTTTGGTATTAAATTTATTGTTTTTCGTCTTTCATAAGCTTATTAAGAAAAGGAAGTCGGAACTTTCCAATTTTCAATCGAATGTATGGAGATGGAGATGGAGATAGAGATAATAGAACATGTCTCTTTCCTTTATACCTTTTTGGTTTAGTTTTCCATGAACGATCGAAAGAATCAGGCCAAATTGCCAAAGGACCTTTTCTCACCGTATATCCATTTAGGTTAATGTTTTACAGAGATGCTTGGGATTAAATTAAAATGTCTCTTTCAAATGTCTGTACATACATGAAAAACAAAAGAAAACTATAATATTTGAGCTTTTTACACATAACTCAATCATAACTAATTTATTCATAGTTTTTGTAAAAACTGAAACGGGTCACTTGCCCTCATGAGGCTGTATCTGGCACCACCACTATGGCATATGTGTTAGGAACTGAACTTACTATAAAATACTAATTCCTATGAAACAGTAATGCAAGATTGAACCCTTTGTCAAAGAACAAACATCTTCGAATGCATCATGCAATGGATCACCTTTAATATTATGTGGTTATCCCCATACCACTCCCATGTCATCATTGACACAGCCATCGATAATATAGTTTTCATCATAGAGAAAGTCAAAACATAGAATGGCAATACCTTATGGCGTACGAGCTCGCGAACAGTGGCAGCTAACGGAATTGATGATTCTATAATCTTATTTCCATTCCTATATAGAAACAAAATTAGCAACCACAAGCCACCAAACGAGTAACTTGTTGAAATTCAAGATATAAAGATGATCAATAAAAAAAAAAATAAAATAGAAAACAAGAAATATGCAGAGATAGTGACTTGCCTTTTAGAGATAGATCCATGTGCCTCCTGCTTCTCCAGTGAAGCAACAGCCTCCTCCAGCTTCCCTAAATGAAAGTATGAATTGAAAATCATCCGACAACGCCAAAGCCTAAAGTAACAGTGTTCTGAGATTTCAGAAGCATCCATATTATCTGAGGAGGCATCAGCATCAAACGAAGGAGCATTCTTCTCAGCAGAATCAAGAGTCTGCTCACAAAGCCGAATCACCTCTTCATACTTCCGCAGCTGCTAGTGACAAAAAAAAGTTCAGTAGAATTCTGAGTACCAATCTTTTGGTGCTTTCTTCAAATGTTTAAAGAGACAGTGCATTATCAACTTCAAGTAGTTCTTGGTTTAGACAAGCATGTAACAAAAAATAAATAATCAGTGCATAAAAATGAAGCACAAACCATGAAAAGTGCCTCTGCTTTCATTTCAAGTAATTTTTCTGAGTGCGAGCTAATTAACAAAGCCTCGGCAATCAATTCAAGAGCATTCTCTGCGTCACTGAATGTTCTTCTCGCCAAAAGTTCAGCAGAATGATGCATGCATTCAGACACTTTCTGCCAGTCAGGAAGGGATAAAACACTAATCAGTCTTCAATGTTAGAGAGCAAGTTGAACAAATTAATGGTACGCAGAGAATAAGACCATGTTATGGTTTAACATAGCAGGCCAAACAAGAATAGGCAAACAATCTTTTTAATGACCAACTCTACCTCATCAGATAAGGTAGTAAAGAAACCATAATGAAGAAAATAAGAGTTCCAACACAACCATACAATTTCTTAAGATTCAAATATGATCCTCATAAACTGCAAATGATTGTTTACCAGCATACTCAACGATACACCTACTACATAACACTACCGAGTGCGAATCACTACATCCAATGCAGACTTGGAAAAGTGAACTCCAGGTATGACTTATTCACGACGGTGTATTTAGATTACATGCTTATTTTCATCCACCAGTCACATCACCAAACTCCTAAATGAATCTTTCAATATATCAACTAAAATTGTTAGTGATGCGCCTCTTTGACCGGGATCAAATTAGCACACTAGAAGTGTACGTCTTGTCGTCTTCTTGTCCACGTGTTATAATAATTGTCTTAAAAGTATCCCAAATCTAGAATTATGAGGGAAGGAATTGGGAGCTAGGGCCCTGGAGGATGGGGCCAAAGATAAGGATCCTTGCTCTAGAGCTCCCAGAGCCTACACAAAGGTACCACACAATTAGCAGGAGACCTGGTTATGTACCCAAGAATCCGCCTCGAACGTTAGAGAAAACATTTCTTTGAGAAGATCCAAATCACACCTTCTTAAGGAAGATTCTAGAGAGAGAATGTGGAGAGTCTCAATATGAATAAGGAGGTCCTACCTCTTACCAAGGAGGAGATATATATAGAAACAAACCAAAGTCAAACATTTCGCATGTTATTGGTCATTGATGAAGTGTGGTCTGCTTTGGGACCCATTTGGGAGCTTGGGCTCTGGCTTCCCAAATGCGCTTCGGGCTAATCTTGAAACCTCCACGTTCCTCCCTAACTCTGCGGAGTGGGATGGAGCTCCTAGGAGGGCCTACCACCTCGAGTAGCATCCTAGTGCTCTCTTGTGGTTCTCAAGGTGTCAGAGGCCTCAAAGGAGCTTTTGGTTGTCAGGTATGTAACATCGTACCCCCTCAAGAGAGGATACAATTTCAAAAGGCAAGGTGCCTGTGGTGCTATTTGTGAGCTCAGGCGTCAATTTTGGTGATTGGGCACCATGTTGATTATGGGAAAAGGATGGTCCTAGGTGGAGCATGTCACTTGGTTCTTCAAAGGCTCTTCTTAGGGAGGAGATTGTTGATTTGATGATTTGGCAAAGTTAGCTTCGACCTTCCCGAACACCGGATGCATGACCTTGATTGTTTATTTAGTCTTTTGCGATGACTGGGTGTAAGGGTACAACTTCCAAAAATGGGCTTCAGGCATCCGATTGTAAGCCGACTCATGCTTAGTACATAACTTGGCACTCGGTCGTCACATTTATCTCCTCAATGCTCAGTCTCGATTATAATTTTTTGGGGTGGCATCAATCAAAGGACCTCAACCAAAAACACAAGAATAGACCACCCATTCTTCTTACTTGTGAAAATAGACCACCTCACTTGCCTATTCTGGGAGCAAGATGGCCTAAACCACAGGGTTTTTATTTCATTCAAATTCTATTTCTTTCTTTATATTTTGGTTTAGCATAATTAGCAAGTATGTGACTAATGGATCGTGAGTGGAGAAACATGAACAAGGTTGCATTATTACCACATTTTAAAATGCTTTTTGATGGTTTCAAATGTCATGCTCTTCTAGCTAGGCAAATAAACACATTCAAAGTTGGAGACATAATAAAATAATTAATAAATAACTGATAACAACAATAATAATAATACTAACTCATAATTTTATTAGAGCTTCCTCTTCATTTATAAAATAAAAAGTTGAGAATTCCTCGAAAGCGGGAGGAATATAAAACCAATGCACTTAACTTCAACCTGCACACTAACACTCCCCAGTAAAGAGTAAGCTGGAAACAAGATTTCCATTGGGCAGCAACAAAAAGCATCCACCATTCTATAGTTAAACTCAAAGGGAGGTCCAACTATCTAGAACCTACATAACAACCTCAACCTGCTGTTTATAAACGCAGCGACAAGATCCATGCCAAGACTGAAGACTAGGGAGGTGACCATATTTTCCTTTACAGCAAATATTGTATCCTCGAAATTTCTAATACAGGCTATAACAGTTCCATTCCCCCGCATTACTCATCTAAATGTTTAGCTACTCTACTGCTGATTGGAACTGAAACTAAGTGTGTCTCTTTGAGCTTAGGCAATGAACCATCTATCTACCAATATCATCAAAATGGACTTAAGCAAAATATTACCACCATAACAACCTATTCCTAAGGGTACATATTCGCTCAATAACTAGTACCTTAAAACTGAGCAAGTCTAGCATCTCATATAGCGACAGTAAGGTTCATCAGTCTTACATCTTGGAGCATTCATAGTTAAGAGTTGAGACATTAAATCCTAATGTTATCTTATCCCTCCAATGCCGTCTTCTTTTTCCTCCAAAGGGGAGCATAAAATAAAATCAGATCAAGATCACACCAATAAACCAACCACACCAAACAGCAAAAAGACTTAAAATAGTTTGCATAAAAATGCTGTGACAAAAAGATGATATTTCTAATATAATGGATACGATATGATTCTATGATAACAGTTACAGTACCTGTGCCTTTTGTAAGCCGTCATCAGCTTCTACTGCAATTTTTCGGTCCACACAGACACCACTTCCTGATTGCAAGAACTTCGTGTAATATCGTGATGCTTCTTCAACTTCCCCAAGGGCAAGGTAGCAACTTAAGGAGGAGAAAGAAGAAACAATGTCAATTAGGAAAAAAAATATTGAATCAAGAGCAGCATCACAATAATTTAAGGATACTTGGGCTGAGAAACCCAGTGCTGCAGTACTACGATATGACATCATTTTAAGCAAGTCATTAGCATGCAAATAAATAATTAATAGAAAACAAGGAAACTAGATAACTACTCACATATTATTTTGGTACTGCAAGTGCACAAAAGGACACATAGACTTTTCTAATCCAAATAAAGATATAAGATGTTGAATATGAATTTTCACCAGCAGCAATTTCAATTACTTACGTATTCTTAAGCAGCAAATAAGTTCAAAATACAAATAATAGTCGCATTCTTGTGGAACAAATGCATACAAGTAGATATCACCGCTACCCCAAGGATTAGATCGGAAACACAAAGCAGAGCCTTACTTTGCAGCTCTAATTTGCACCTTTAGAAAGTGGGCGTCTATTGCAGCAGCAACCAGACAGTCTTCTATTGCATTTCTCATTCTCCCAAGAGACATACGTGTTGCTGCACGATTGCTATGGCACAGCATCAATGCCCTCAAACAGCTATAAGATGTCTCACTTTTAGGAACACAATTTACCCCTTCTGTGTAATAGCCCTCAGCTTTAGGTAAATCTCCATTAGAATAGGCTTGGTTGCCCCTGACATATGCCATTTCACAAATAAAATGAATTCCAAGCTGGCATAAATATTTTGAAACATAATAATCACTTGAAAAAAATTATTAAACAGCACAAACATAATATGCAAAGATAATTGAAAGGTGAGTGATGATAAAATGAGTCATTTGCAAATGAAGGAAAAGTTCATTAATAACCTTAATCGCCACTTCTCACATGCTTCCTGAGCTGCAGTGCTTGAATCAGAAGTCAAATTGACCTCTTTCTTCAACTCATGCCCTCTATTCATCTCAGAATTAGCTCCCGTTTTAGATTGAAACGTAGATAGATCTCCTTTATTGCCTCGCCTAGGGGATGATAGCAAGGAAGCTTCAGCATAAGGGAAAAACTGTGCAGCAGATGTGGATGATGCATACGGAACTTTTGCATCAGGAACACTTTTCACTGAACTCTTCTTTTTCTGTAGTCGTTTTGATGCTGATAATTGACCTTGAGCTGTGGTAGAAGCAGCAAAGGTGAAGTTAGACCCAGCCATATCATCGGCAATTGGAGGAAAACCAAATTGCGTCCTCCCAGTGCTATCTTTCCTCTCAATACTGGAACTCGAACTGGCTTCGAACTCTGCAGTAGTCCCAGCAATTTCACTGTTAAAGTCTATCTCCTCAGCTGCAGATTTAAAGCTTTCAGTCTCGAACCCAGAAACTGAGTCATCTGGAAGGCCTTCAGCACCAAAATCTCTATCAGAACAGTACTCAGAACCTTCCTCTTTTGAGTCTGTGAATTTTACATCACCACTATTTAAATTCATGCGTTGTGTTGCACCAACTAGATCTTCATCTACAGCAGCATTTGAAACGGTTGGCTGCGATTCAGTTGGGGCAAAGTTGTCCTCATTGTCGAGACTAAAAGATTCATCTGATGTTACTGAAGTTTCTCTTGAACACCAATTATCAGACAATGCTTCCTGATATGGAGAAGTGTCCATTGGTGAATAGGATCCAAAAGCTTCATGGGTCTCTTGGGAACTGTCTTTCCTTGAAAGAAATTCTTGCCCGAGCTGCAATTGGACTGATGCAGGTTGTTTCAGCTTTCCCTTCCTTCGTTTTCCCCTTGTGTCTTTAACTGCGTCCCTCTTTGTAGTAGCTTGCACCTTCTGGTTTACACCAGAGAATAAGTTGCCTTTGGGGCTTGGCAGTTTGAATTCCACAAATGGTGGCCGTGTCCCTGTCCCTGTCCCTGTCCCCTCTTTTTTGCTTGTAAAGCTGAATTCATCCTTCTTTTCAGGTCTACCCGCAGCAGGCACCTCAAAAGCACTACCCACTGACTGGAAACCTAATCCACTAGATGAGAATGATGATACAGGAGCTTTACTCGGCTTGGGAACACCCTTTGATTGGTTGACAGGAATCCCCGCCTGAAAACTAAAATTTGTGGTAACAGGGACCGATTTACCAGACGCTTGAGAGGACGGAAATCCCTTATCAACCCTATCAGAAGAATGCCCTGTTTCAGTTCCGATGTTCAACTTCCTTCCCATCTCATCAGAAAGTGCATTTTCCGTTTTTCCGCCTAGGAAAGCAGAAGTGGGTTTACTGCTCCCGAAGCAAAAGCTCCCCTTGTCATTGTTGTTCATATTAACCTCATTGTTTTCAACAGTACGAGTATTCAAAGAATCTTTCATATTCAAATTCCTCATCTGCTCATGAAGCATGCCCGCTGAGCTGTCAACAAAAGAATTACTCCCCTTCTTGGTTTTTCCGAAAACAAAGCTACCCGTATTAATACCATCACTTGCAACGCCACTACCGCCATGAAACTTCCCCTTGTCTTTAATATTCAATTTCTTCAACTCATTTTGGAGTTCTGATTCCACACTTTTTCCGGATGTACCAAACAAAAAATTAGTCTTGTCACCCACACCAGTATTCCTCGAGCTTTCAATGTTCAACTTCCTCATATCATCGGGAAGCCTTGACAGCATGCCTTCATTTCCAGCTCCAGACAAAGACCCGCCCATATGACCGACTTTGGCATTCACAGATTCAATTCCACTCCCAACCCTCAAATTCCTCATTTCCTCAACAATCCCTTTCTCCAAATTCAAATTCCCACTACCATCACATTTGACAGAATTCAAATTCCTATCCCCTCCAAACACAAATCCCTCATTGCCACTACTCCCCGAAACGCCCGCTCCAGACCCGAACGAGGCCGGGACCGGGCTCTCCGAAGCCGGACTGAACGGATTGAAACCCGCGCCCTCGGACGATCCCGCATCAGAGTAACCATAACTTTTCCTAACCTTAACAAATCTGGGTCGCGAAAGCCCCGAGCTTGATCGCGCAACAAACGGGGCTTTGAAATCGAATGACGAGCTAGGCTCGTTCAAATTCGAAAACCCAGAACTTTTATCGCCAAAATTAGATGGGTTCATCTGATCGATGATTTATATTCAAAAAATATAGTAAAAGGGACAGAAAAATCTGACCGTTACGAGTTTTGAAAGTCCGATGCCTAGCAACGCCGGCGACATGTCGGAGCGGAAGCCATGGAATCGGACGGCTGTGAATGCGCCGATGCCTGATCCGACGGTGCTATAATGATTGAAATGGAAGGTGTGTTTTGCTGGAGAGGAACAGAAATGGAGATGAGGGAGAGGGAGAGGGAGAGGAAGAGGGAGACAGGTTTTTTCCGGTGTTCACGGATGAAGTAATACCTTTGTTCTTGTTTTCAATTGTGTTTGATCATAAAGTTGATTGTTTTTTCTTTTTTTTAGAAAAATAATACAGTATAATCGGTCATTATACGTTTTTAGAGTGGATCGAGGAATATATTATTAGTGAACAAAAATTGGTAAAATATTTACATATATATATATATATTAAAAAAATGGGTATCAGGCACTGATATAACTTTATATCAGTTGTAACTTAAATCTGTCAATGAGATTATGACACATC
>JAYMTE010003103.1:0-10222 GCA_036897545.1 Pelargonium fulgidum
CCCACTTACTCCCAATTGCTCCACAGACTGATCCGGGGCAAATTTAATCCCTAAAATAGGTCTGGTTACTTTTCCAAACTTCACTAGCTGGTCAACAATGCCATTAACCTGGACACATTAACACATTCATAATTTAATCTTCACTGTGAGATAGATAAGGTGGTGTATGGGAATATGGATTTGATTAGAAATTTTGAATTTTGATATTTGTATTTGAAATATAAAAATAATGTTTGAGAAACCATAGATTTTCAAATGACAAGGAAAGAGTTGTAATTTAACAGTATGCATATTTTCAATCCTATTTTGAATCAAATCGAACTCCAGATTTTTTGAGCATCAAATATTGGATCCAAACAGAGCATAAGAGAATTTTTTAAATCCTCAACTGAACTAACTACCATAACTCAAAACCATAGTATTTCACAAAACTGAAGTGTGAATTAGTAACAACTCACAGTATCAACTGGAATGGAAAATCCAACACCAGAAGAAGCACCAGATGGAGAATATATAGCTGTATTTATCCCAATAAGGCTTCCCGAACTATCAAGAAGTGGTCCTCCACTATTACCAGGGTTGATAGCAGCATCTGTCTGTATAACATCTTGAATTGGACGGCCAGTAGCAGCTGAACTGATTTCCCTTCTAAGTCCACTACAAATACAATAAAAGTTAACCTTTGTAAAAAGGTGTCACTTAAGTTTTAGAAAGTTAAAACAAGTCCTTGCTTCATATGCATGTTCACATGCTAATACCAGTAATTAACAGAAGTAACAGTACTGATGAGTGGGTTGGCTTGATTTTTGTTTGATCTTGATCGACTCTATTTGTAGTATAAATTAGGTTTCACCCATCCTGAATAATATGAATCAATTTCTCTCAACTTCACAAGGTGTCAGAGCATGAGAGCATTGAGATTTGAGAGACATTATATAATCCTCTGAATCTCTTCCGCTGCCTAGTACTGCTGCCTCCATTGTAGTGGTGCCAACTGCCAAGCACTCAACAATCCAAGCTAAAACCTACCTGGCCCTTAATCCACAAAATCCATGTACAAATCTCACGTCAATCGGTTGCTCTCTCTCTCTCTCTCTCTCTTTTTGTTTTCTGGTGAAACCTCCGGCCACCTCTGGTTCTCCACCTCACTCATGACTCTTTTATTCTCTCTACTTCGCACTTTTTTAATGATGAACAGGGCATTTAAGCTCCCAACCCGGATCTGTGTCCACAACCAGTTATCTGATTACTATATCTGAATGTTCATCATGCAGATTTTTGGCAAATGCTTTGGCACTTGATGACATTCAACTTTGTGATGCTAGTAAGTCAATGTCATCTCTTCTAAAATGACACACTATAGAAATAGTCCCTGAGCCTCTCACCCGACCAAACTACTATTGAATCACAGTCTCTAATTCACGAGGTCACACACTGCTACTTCAAAAAAGAGAAAAAAAAAATCAAGTCAAAATAACTGCAATGATCCATTTTTTAGCCATCTTTCATTCCAACCTCAACATTACCACCTCGAGATTGAGGGGATGGTTAGAGTTGCTGGAAATCAGGAGATAGTGGTTGTTAGAGTAACTGAAAACAGGAGAAGGAAGATTGATCTCAGCACATTTTTAGGGATCTTGTTTTACCTAGATTGAGTTGATTGTCAGGATCTTTTATTGATTTCGATTTGACTCTATATGTAGTATAAATGGGGTTACACCCATTGTGAATAACATTAAGTATGTGTATTTCTAACTAATCAATAAATTTAAGAGTCCTCAATAAACCTAATATGTTTCCTCTTGGAGTCTCAATTAGATAAATTTCTCACCTGATAACACCGGTAGTGAGGGTATGGTCAAGTCCAAACTGTACAAACATGAATAAGAAGGAAAGAAGTTAAAATGAATTCTAGTTTAGATTGATGAGAACATAAAACTTCAAGTGTTCGTGGTCATTATAACTATAATGTTTGATACAGCACTTGCACACGAAGATATGAGTCAATGGGAACCTAGATACCATATAAGTAACTAGGACTCATATTATTATCATATCTATAGTCCTACAGTTGGCTCAATTATGATGTAAGATTATGCATTATTGTATTATCCAAGGATCAATCTATTAGCCATCTTCTAGAATTCAGAGTAGACACGAACTTCACGAAGGAAGAAATCTGCAATTCATTGGACAAGTTTCAGATTCCACTATCACATTGTGCACAATACATATAAGTAGAGATTGAGAAGCATTATGGTTATTCTGAGGTTGATTATAACCTCATGATACTTTATGTGGGTAATATTGGAATCGTTTTTTTGTATTACCCCTTATTAAATTGATAAAGTAGAATTCGAGTGTTCGTGTCTGCATGTGAACCAGGCACAATTTGTCACCAAAATGGTGAATCGGTGCTTCATAATGAAAGAGTTAACATTACAAACAAGTGCCCTTTGAGAAAAGTAGATACTTACAGGGTTTCCAATAGCAAATACTTTCTGACCAACAAGTAAGTCTGCAGAGATGCCAACAGGTATAGGCCTAAGTTTATTCTTAGGTGCATCAATACTGAGCACAGCAACATCCTTGTCTTGGTCATATCCAACAACTTTCGCATCATAAGTTGACTGGTCAGCGAGAGTGACCCTGTACAGAACTAGCACCACTTGAGAGGCCAACAATAAGTAATGCACCACTATAAATATAAGATAACATTTTGATCCAAATATCATATTATTTACTGACAACCAGAATACTAGTTCAAGATGTCGAACAACAAGAGCCTCAGGTTCATCAGTTAAAGAACTGAACCTAGGATCACAGGTTTTATGAGTAACAAAGTACAAAGTAGTTAATTAAGATGCTAATCACTAATGCAAACAAATAGTTCCATGGTATATGAGATTGAGATGTCATTTTGATCACAATGCCATATTTATCATCAAACATATTAACTCAATATGCCTAACCACTTGAAGACCACATTAATCCATCAAAGAAATAAACTTGGGATTATAGGTCCTATGAGTAAGAAAGTGCAGATTAACAAGAGAAGTTGCCAATCACTAAGGCAAACAAACAATATAATTATATCCCCATTCCCATTAGTCAGAAAACTTCCCAGGGCTAAACAAGAACACAATATTTTGCCAGTTAGTTATGGCTGATCTATGTCATTGCAGACTTACGATAACTGTAGGTAATCCCAGAACCCAAAAACAAACATTTCATAGAGAAAATGCATTGTGCAACCCCAGCTTCATGCAGTTGGCGACATAAACAAAAGAATATGCTGAGGTCCACTGCCACATTTCATCAGAAAGTTCGATCAACTAAAGTGAGTTGAAACTCGTACTTAGCAACACCACCTTCTCTATGCCTCAATTATATGCTGCATTAAAAGTTGTATTCCAATTCCAACAACTTAAATAGCCTAACACATATGTGTACAATATATCTACAATTTGTATGTGTCATTGATTGACTAGTCACTAAGACACTACTTCAAATCAAATCAATATAAAGCCAACCAACCTGAGATCAGAAGCACCACGAATCACATGATAATTGGTGACAATGTGCCCATCTTTATCCCACACAAAGCCAGATCCCGACCCTTGTGGCACCTCCAACACGTCCAGCGTGAAAGCATCCTGCCTAGAGCACATACAACACATCAATCCACAACACCACACAACAAAAATATAGGAACGAATACAATCTAATACGGCACATATTGGACAATTACACCATACTTGACAGCAAGATTGGTGATATACACAACAGAAGGCGTGTTCTCCTGGAACAGCCGCACCGTAGCGAGCTCATCAGTCTGCAGCTTCCTCGGAGTAGTGACAACGAAAGCCGACGCTGAATCGACATCGGCGATGAACAGAGAGAACGATAGAGCAACGGAAGTGCAGAAAACAAAAAGAGAATCCAAAGTGAGCTTGTTAAGCCGATTGGTCGAACTCGTGCTCAGAGACACAGAGTTCCGGTCAGACTCGCGACGCCAAAAAGAGAGAATCGGAGTAGCTTTGGTCCTTTTGGCGAGAATGAGGGGTTTGGAGAGGAAGAGGCCGGGCCTCCTGTTCGGCGAGCGACGAATCGGAGGAGCGAAAGCTGCCGCTGCCGGCGAGGAGTGGAGGAATGCGGAAATGAGTGAATAAGCAGCCATCTTTGTTCAGGACAGTTGGATTGGCTTGCTAGTCGCTAAGCATTAGTGATATTATTCACACTTCACAGTGCTCCGTTTAGTGGTAGGAAGGTCAAATCAGGAGGAGCAATAATGGATCCTCGGGCGCCAAATGTCGTTGATTCTGTTGGTTTTAGATCTTGGCCGTTCATTTCCCGGAACACCTATCCAGTGTCAATACTTTGTGTGGCACATATTACACTATTAAAGTAAATAGTCTGTTTTCCAGCAAGAACTGCACCGTATGTTCTGGACTGTTGCTCTACACTTCCAGAGACGTCTAGTAAAATGTCAGTACTTTTGAGCTGAAATACAAAATTTACCCCAATAAACATCCATGATGCCCAAGGTTTAGATATTTTAGATTTCTTTTGAGATGTCAAATCCGAGCCTTGTGTGCAGCTCAATAGTTAAAAAAACATCCATGAAAGATTATTACAAAATGTGTATCTGCAGTTCAGACAATAGTAGATTCAGTCCCTAGTGAATGACAATTTACAACACTTTTCCTAAGGGTTTCAGTTCCCTGGGTACACCTTCAAAATTTCCGGCTTCAAGGTTAGATTGTAGCATTGGTCTGCTCCCAACTTTCCAAGCAATCCCTTCTGCTAAGTGCTCCTTTGTTGGCGTCAGCATCACAAAGTTCGGATCGGCTCTTTGGTAACTGCAAAACAAGAAATAGGCGGAGGAAAGAGAAAGGACGTATTATTAGTTTTGTATGCAAATTTGTCCATAGAATTGCACCGAGTCGGAAGCCGTGGACATAATTATTAAGAGTTCAGACATATCAAAAGCAGCTGAACTTACCCTTGGCAATCATTGCTGTTTAAATAGACAAGAAATTTATTCAAAAACCGCAAACAAACCTGGCTTCTTTAATACTGTCAACATGGATGCCGAATCCAAGCATTGTTTTTCCAGTAATACGATCTCTTGTAGCTGCAAGACAATAAGGTTGATTTCATTTTGAATTTTGTATGCAGTTATCCAAGGCAAAGTCTGTCAAATCTAGATACGAATGCAAAGTCTGTCCGAAAATCTATAGACACAGTTTAAAGGTGTAATGTATTGAAATCCAGCACACATAATAAAAGGCCAAAATCTTTAACCATCTATTGTTGATATTTCCTCCTAGAAAAACATACTACTATTCAGTATATTTGAAAAGCAAGAAAATTTAACATATCTCCATCTTGCATTTTGTTGCATAATAAAAACACCTAGATACTTTCATACATTAATATTGTGGGAATGTTATGAAGAAATTATATGTAGTAGTTTAACTTTCAACATGCACAAGAAAAATGCAATTTGAAATTTAGCTTGAAGAGTACGGTAAGGTAGAGCTGGCAATTCAAATCCGAATCCCTAGGCACCCCAAACACAACCCCTATTACTGTGGGTAAGGGTTGCACAAAATAGACCTAATCGATTTTTGGGGCCTGCACCCCTTGTGGGTCGGATTCAGGTCAGACCTTTACGACCTGAACCAGGATCTGAATCGCCAACTCTAAAATATTGAATAACTGAAAGAAAGAGCTTTAGTAACCAATGCCTGAAATAATCAACCAACATAGCAGTACCTGAAATGTTGAAAGAGAAAGCAGGTTTCCACCATGACTTGAATGCCAGAGCTGCAGTCTCGCTGCGAGCCCCCACCTTTGCCTACCAAGATGAAATAGAATTAATCGTCAAACTTGATACAAACAATTCACAATCAAAAGTGCAATGGTTGCATCAGATGTGCTACCTTGAACAAAAAGTTTTTATTAGCCTGCCAAGAAGCGGCAACTTGAAAGGTGGAATCAGGGACATTGCTCTCCTCATTGGCATCATCAATCCTTTCATAATAAGATCATAGTGAAAACCAGATATTCTAATAAACGACATTAATTTTGTATGGATACGACAACTTGGAAATACCTTGTCTGCAACTCAAAGCCAAAGTCAATGTAATTGGTAATTCCTACTACTTCATCTCTCTCGACAGGGTTCCGCACCTATTAAATTGTAGATACAACTTTGTTTATACTATGTTGCAGAGAAGGTCAAGAGATTCGTGACATAACGAACAAGAAGAAATATAACTATGACAACTAAAACCATCAAACGATAGAAGGCATGCTACCTCTGCTTACATAACCCACAAGCAGCAGAATCATAACACCGCCCCAAAATAAAATTAGATAAATAAAAACTAGAAGAGAAGCATACTCGTCGCTGGACCACCACATGTTGATAGAAGGAGGCAATGAACTGAAAAATAAAAGCAGAAAATAAAATGTCAAGAGGTTTGGAAGTCCTTGTTGACAAGCAAAAGAGATTGTGAATTGGAATGTTTACAATACAATAAGAGCTCAAATTTACATCATTCTTTTCCTTCCATATTATTCTGTTGTAAACTTTATATATGCTCTAAATATTTAAATCCAAGCCTAGATTTGGAAATACATAATAAAATTGGAGTACTTAGACCATCCACCATGAAGTTTCCTCAAAATAAGTTGAGCAATTTAAACAAATCAGTGATACCACTTGTCAATCCAAAAATACAAGGAGTCTGATGAGAGAGAAAACATCAACAGGAATACAAATATACAATTATAAGTCAGCTACATTTCCAAATGAGAGGGAAAGATAAATGTAATGTCAAAATAAAATAAAATATAGTGGTTAAATATGGTGGGTTAGCATAGGCATGCATACTTTATGGTTTTGAATACAGATTGCAGGGCAATAACCATATTTCCATTATTCAACTACCTAGATATGAAGCTGGAAATAGATATTTTATAGGATCGAGCTTCTACTAAATAAGTTTTAAAAAGCAAGGAACACCCTACAATTAGGCACACAATAGTTTAGTGAATAAACTCCCAGCACAAAATTTAAATGCAAGACTTGCAGAAAATTACGGTTCTGCAATTAAAGGAAAAATTGACAGAAGTAGAGATTGTCATCCATGAACATGCACACATCCTGAAAAAAAAAAGCGAAAACAAACCTGAGAGCTATTAGCAAGTTCAAGACTAAAACTGAAAGATGGGCATAAAGGGCTTCCCGACCCCACCCCATAACCAACTGCACAACTCCAATTCTGCAGATTTCTATATCTTGGACAATCCTTGTTTCCATCTGATAAGAGCGTTATCAGCACATACACAAATACAAGGCACTTCAATAAAATATCGTTCAAACTTATGGACAAAATAAATATATGCAGGTTGCAACAAAGATCAGCAATTCAGCGTCATAGATACATGAAAAATTCTTGTATTATCATGCCCACTATATACGACCCAAGAGCATGTCCAAGTGATGTAATCTCATGAGTAAACCTTCAAATCTCCCACACTGCAACTCAAGATAATAAGGCTTAACGTGCATAGTATTTATGAACTTATCAAATTTTCCATCACCAAAATTAAACATACTGCTAATCAGCCTAACCCATTTCGTGTTTCTCATCTTTCCTCAATCATCATGACTCACAAGTACCTACAGCATTTGTTGGGTCCTAACTTAGTTAAGAGACATGTGTGTTAAACTAGAAGTTGAAGTGACTAATGCAATAATACTAGATAGCCTAAATCAATAATATACAAGCTCCAAACACAACAGGAAGTAAGTACCATGGCAAGTTTTAGCTAATGACAGCTCCTTTAACTTTGAGTTTCCACAATGAGTCAATGACTTACCAGAAAGAAAGAAAAAACTCCACATAAATAGTTAACATGCGTTTACTAAGAGGACTTACAAAGTGGTTCATACTGCACCCCAACAGTTAGCCTTCCCAACTTGCTTACCAACCATGCATTCTTTGGTAACTCATCAATAGCTGCATAATGATAAGGCAACTGAGATTAAATAGTTTTAGCAATGATTATTAAATGTATCCCAAAACTCTAATTTATAAGATATAACGAAACAAAGCCTGCCACCAGGAGAATGCTTACATGAGAAAGGCATTATTGTGGCTCCAAATGATAGGTTTTGTGAGCGTATCTCAGTCCCATAAATCCATAATCTGAATTGGATACTTTCCTGAAAACTAAAGTTTGTCAACAATATGCATTTGATATGAAAGTATATCAACAAGAAACACTTATAAGATAGTTAACAGATATGAAAGTACCTATGCTTTAATAGCAAAGGAAAAATACCAAATGCTCCACATCCATATTTGGGATAGAAAGCAGATGACCTCACTCGTAAAATCCTGAAATGACAGCATCCACAATAGCACTAAAAAATAAATGGAACTCAATAATTCTGTGGTTGAAGTTAAAATTTTGACTCAAATACGTATTACTTACGGATTAGATTTTGATACATATAGGTCCATGAATGTATTTGGATCATCAAGATCGCTTGCCCAAGTAAGAAAGCAACAAAAACGAAGTTTAATAATGTCAGTTATGTTCATTTTGTTGCACTGTGAAAGAAATTATGATGAGCAGAAAGCTAGCTTTACAATACCCTTACCCTTGCCAGCGAAATAGGGCACTACCGGAAAGTCCGTCCTGAGTGCTCTGACGAAGAGGACCTTCGACCTAAGCAGGTTAAGGTAAAAACTAATAACAGACTGTAGTTTGCTCACAAATTTTTCTAGGTAAGTGACTAAAATTAACCAGAATAATCTAATCTACCTGCTCACACCATAGATGATTAAAAAAAAGAAGCTAATATGTAATCAGCATCATTTAATAGATACAGTAGCTGTCATATCCACATGAGGATCATCAAGTGGCTTTAGCATGATTCTTGTGCTAAAATGCGATGCTTGTTCGAAATAATCCTGGAAAAGACATTTCAGGGCAAGCTTCCCAAATAACACGTTGTATGATGTCTCTAACATCCTGCGTTGTGTCAGGGTTCAAATGATTCAGACATTCACATCATCAAATTAACCAGAGAAACAATCAAATTAACATGCTCAACTTCTTCAGAAATGACAATTTCATTTCTTAGAAATACTAAATCACTCATTGAAAAGGCTAAAATTACCAAAATCTACAACAATGCCAGGGTTTTGTCTAGATTAGTGCAAAAATAATACAGAGATTGCAGAAATATACACCGGCATTGCTGATTTGAAAAGAAGAGAGAGACAGCGGAGTGAACCTGGTACGGGCGGCGAGAGGAGGAAAATCGAAGAGAGGAGGAACCAGCACCACCGGTGGCGGTGGTTCCTTTGTCAACCAGCTACCCATTTCTCTCGAGCGCTCTGGTCGTCTAGGGTTTAGTCTCTTCAAAGTTGAATGTAACTTGAGAGTGAAGAAAAAAATGGAGATGAAGATCAGCAATCAGGATTTCGAGCCCTCGTATGAAATCTCTCCCCCACCACCTGCCACCTGGGTGTGGTGTGTGTTCCGTTCGATGACGGTTTCAAGTTTCGACCTTCTTTGCGACACGTGTCGAATTGCTTGGGCAGGCAATTTGGCCTTGTTTGGAAAGTCTACTGGATCTCCACTTGAAATGTCTAGACATTTTTTGCCAAAAAATTGTTTGACAAACCAACTTTTCAAGAAATGTCTACGTACATTCTTGAAATCAGACCTCAAAATATCTACTTTCCACAGGAGTTGAGGAGCTCATATGCAAGCTCTACATAACTTTTTATACTCATATTACCCTTGTATGGTGTACTTTGCACATGCATGGGTAAACTTATCATTTAGTTTATGGATATTTATCACTTTTATGTGTCTGAGAGGTGGACCTTTTAAAATGTGAGGTATACCGACAGACGGTAAACCATGGGTTGACCTCCTATTTGTTAAGTCTGTGCGGTGGACCCTCTAAATGTGAGGTATAGCGGGTTAGACGGTAAAATCACATATACATGTGGGTATACCTCTTATTCTTTACATGTGTCTGAGCGGTAGACCTTTCAAATATGAGGTATGTCTTGGCAGACGGTAGACCCACATATACATGTGGGTTTACCTCCTAATTTTTACATGTATATGTGCGGTAGACCCTCTAAATGTGAGGTATACCTTAGTGAGGCGGTCAACCTAT
>JAYMTE010003104.1:0-10222 GCA_036897545.1 Pelargonium fulgidum
ACCATAGGGGGTCCATCTGTAATTACCCCTAAGGGTAAAATTGTCATTTTACCTTCCAGTTAACAGTGTTAGTGACGGAATCAATGCTCCAAACCATAGGGTAGTCTAAAGTTAGAAAACTTAATTCAGGAATCCCAACTGAAATAGAAGTTTACCATAGGGGGTTCATCTGTAATTACCCCTATTTTAAATTATGTAACTAAATATATTTGGTCAACTCTGATGATTCGTTGAAATTGTGAAAGAGAAAACTTACATATATTCACTATCAGATGACTTTTGACTTCTAAATGTTTGGAGTCAAGTTTAATAGTTCCAACTAACATAAATCAACATATTTCTTGCAAAAATGGACGGAATATGAGTATTTTTAGCATTGGTGATGAGATCATATAGTTGGAGATCATGGTTGATTTTGTTAATAGTGGAAGATTAGCGATAATATAAGTATACGATCGAAGGATATGTGGTAAGTATTTTGTTTTTTTGTATGGAATTTACAAATAGCTCTGTTTTGTCCCACTTAAACAAAATGAACAATCTTTTTCAAAAATGGTCAAAGCTGAAATAACACAAACAATCTTGAGAATTGCAAAATTATTTTGTTTCAATAAGCTGGGCCAACATTTATCACATGACTTAGTGACATGCGAGCAATAAAGAGGCCCATCAACATTTACCACCTAACTTAGTTGAAATAGGATTGGGCCAAGGAAAAGAAAAGTAAGGCCTGCATTTTGGCTTGGGCCTGGATTTATTGTTCTGGCTTCGAAGGAAGCCTTTTATCAATTCAAAACAGTGTTCTGCTTCCAAAAAAAACATCAATTATATCATTCAGCAAATCAAAACATTGTTGTGCTTCCAACAAATGTCTTTGATCGTAGTAACGACAAATCGATAAGTGCTCCATAAACATATAGCTCATGCATTGATCGTGAAGCTTGACTTTCCAGTGCAAGAGCATGAAAATAAGCCCTTGAGCCTTTTTCACTGGACTTTGCACTACGCCCGCACGAGTCTCAGATGGTGACACCGAGCTAAGCCCACAACTATGGATATCGTCCCAAGCGTGTGCACCACCTGCCAACTTCGTCTAATGTGGACCCCAAAATATTACTCTCAATCTCAAAATATTTGTCTATTTTTACTAAAACAATTGCCACATATAATTCTCAACTTTTATTTACTACATTAGCTCGTAAACTACCAACAATATTTTAAATATAACGGAGTTAGACTAGTTACAAGAAAAACACACGAATATAAGAAGAAAATCTTAATTCTAACTCAGAAATTCTTGATTTTCACAATAAATAAAAAAATGAATAATTATTTTGAGATAATTGAAATATGTACTATCAAACAGTAACATTTCTCAAATGATGGACACCGATCCAAGCCTATTGACAAATACCTCAAATGGTCCCCTAATTATTCCTCCCTTGAATCCAACTTGGTACCATCCAACCAATCACAGAGTGCCACGTTTGCAACAGTACTAAATAACCCATGAAATAAGTGTCGCTCAGTGACTGGTCTCACCAGATAGATTCTTCTATTTCAATTTCAATCATGCAAGAGAGAGGAGTGATTTCTCTGTCTTCTATTGCTTCCTTACATTTCCATCTCTTTCTTTCTCCATCAATTTAAAAAATCAGAAACCCAATAATTGATCCAAAGCATGCATTACCAGGACATTTAAGGACAAGACATAACTAGAATTAATTTTTTTGCAATAGTATCATATGCTCTATTCTAAAACCAAAACCAAGTATAAACAGATGGTAATATGGTATATCTAAATATGAGTCATGAATTTGAAACACTGAAGGGGATAAAACTAGTGAGTAATTAATGGAGAGTCTGTCAATCACCCTGTGTCTTGGCTGGCCACAGATGTACGTATGTATGTAAAGGGCAGTTCACTAATTTCACTAAACAGTCATTTTCGTGCGCATGCAAAGCATATTAAAATTGCATACATCCAACATGTTGTTTTCCTTTTGTGTCCTCAAGCTTCACCTCACTCACTGTGTCCACTAGACAAAGTGAATGGCCTAACTATCTATATATCAATCAGAGAAGAGAACCAAGAAACCTAATGTGAATGATTGAAGAAGCCAAAAGAGTTGGCAACTTTCAACACAATCTTAGATAAAACAGTACCCACAAGTTTTTTCACAATGAGTACATAAAAAATCACTGCACAACAAGATATATATGAGAAAGGAGCCAGAATTGAAATGAAGAAATTTGGGTAGGGGCTAATGACGGCTTACCATTAGCTGGATTGGAAAGATAAAGCCGAAATGGAGCTTTCCATTTGAATGCATCAGTCTCCTTCACTTTCCTCCCCCTAACCAAACCCCCTATATAAAACCCACAATACCTTTCTCTCCAAAATCACATTTTCAATTGGTTACTCCCTACATTTCTATTTTCTTTTCGAAACACAACTTTTCAATGGCATTCAGAGAGTTTCTTGTTTCCCTCTTGTTTTGCCTTCTTGCTCACTCTGTTTTGCTCTCAGCTCGCCCGGCTACTTTCCTGCAAGACTTCAAAGTCGCATGGTCTGATTCCCATATTAGGCAGATTGATGGAGGGAAGGCCATCCAGCTAGTTCTAGACCAAAATTCAGGTAAATTTTCTGGTGAGGGCATAGTATAGTATTTGATTCATTTGTATACTATATTGACCAAAGAAATGATAACAAATTAGTGCATTTTCAGGATGCGGCTTCTCCTCCAAGAGGCAATACTTGTTTGGGCATGTTAGCATGAAGATCAAGCTCATTCCTGGGGACTCTGCTGGGACTGTCACTGCCTTCTATGTATGTACATTAGTAACACTCTATAGCAATATTGCTATGTAATTTAGGAGCCTAGATAAGTTTTGGTTTCTGGGTTTTTATTGATTTTCTATGAAATATGCTTTTTATAGATGAACTCAGACACCGATACTGTACGTGATGAACTGGATTTTGAGTTCTTGGGGAACCGTACAGGGCAGCCTTACACTGTCCAGACCAATATCTTTGCTCACGGAAAGGGAGATAAAGAACAGAGGATCAACCTCTGGTTTGACCCTGCAGCAGATTTCCACACCTACTCCATTCTATGGAACCATCACCATATTGTGTAAGTCAAAACATTTCTCCAACATAGGCATAGAAAAAACTACGCTACTTATGTTTCGTCACTTGAATGACATAGTAACTGTTAAATATTTGACAAGCTATTTTATGTATAACTAATATGTTGGAACTAATTGGTGCAGCTTCTACATAAATGATGTGCCAATCAGAGTTTACAAGAACAACGAAGCAAAAGGAATCCCTTACCCCAAGTTCCAGCCTATGGGAGTGTACTCCACGTTGTGGGAAGCAGATGACTGGGCTACCAGAGGAGGGCTTGAGAAAATAGATTGGAGCAAAGCCCCGTTCAATGCCTATTGTAAGGACTTTGACATTGAGGGGTGTCCCATGCCAGGACCAGCCAGTTGCACCAAAAATCCCAGAAACTGGTGGGAGGGAACTGCCTACCAAGCACTCAATGCCATGGAAGCAAGAAGATACAAATGGGTTCGCATGAACCACATGATCTACGATTATTGCGCTGATAAATCAAGATACCCAGTAACACCACCAGAATGCATGGCCGGAATCTAAAAATTTTAAATCTAAAACTCCTCTTGAATCGATCGAATGGCTAGATATTGATTGGTACACAGTAAATTTTCACTTCTGGGTATATATATGTTAATATATACTAGTTGAGTGATGCTGTGCTACAAGCCATGCAATATACACGTCCAGGGAGTAAAGAGGGAACTAATGGTGTGCATATCATATTGAATATGTTGCTGAAGCCTAATGGTTATTATTTTCTTTTAGACTATAGTTAATGGTGGGCAAGAAGTTAAATTTGTATCTGTGGCATTACGTGTCTATTTGGTGCACATCATTTCTTCCCATAAAAGCTTATGTGGTTTGTGTTTGTGACGATGTTTTATACTTTAACTTTCTTTAAACATTTCAACCAAAGAAAAAGGGTTGTATCTGTGGTATACATACAGTCATACAAATGGTCCAACAAAGTCAAAGGTAACACTCACATATTTGCAGTTTTAGATGAGTTGGGGATCATATGAGAATCTACTATGTGCTTAAAACTTAAAAGGATCTAGGGTTTATTTGGTCAATCATTGGAGAGAGTAGTTATTCACGTACTCACTTCGACTTGAGAGAAATGGTGTGTGGGGGACAGAAAAGGATCCTACAAGTAACTCATCTATTAGAGCATAAACTGATCCTCATACTTGTATTAGGTTTCTTTTCCATCTATATAAACTTAAGCATAATTGAAAGAGTCAGACAATCAAATCAACCCCATTAAAGACCCAAGATGACTCTGTAAGTCACGGCCCTCCAGAGGCCACTGAACAAGTGTGAAGATAACATAGCTGCCATCATAATTGGTTGGTTCCAATCCGTAATAGATCTCAAGTAAATAACCTATGGCTTATTCTAGTCTAAAAAGAGGGGAATGTTCTGCCTGTTGGTTTCAACCGCAACTACTTGATAAGAAAGGTTTGCACATAAATAGATACAGAGAGCTATATTGAACAACAAAAACACTATATAAATGGGAGGTTAGTACCTGAATCAGCATAGCTGCATCACCGTAGTAGGTGCCGGTGGAGCCTTCAAACATCAAATCCATGTCAAAAGGATGACGATAAGATAAGGAATGAGGACAGAGCATAATTGATGATGGAAACCCACATATCATCTTCTGGACCATGAATCAAAAGCAATCATTGATGAAAAGAAAGAGTACAGTACTAGAAGTGGATAAAAAATGAACCTGCATAGGATACTGCTATAACATAAACACATCATTGAAGCCCTCGAATGAACTTGGGTTTCATAATTTGGTTTTACATTAAATTTAAGAAAAGAAATCTGAAAAAGAAATCTATTGTATAGGCAAAAGAGAGCTTCACTGACCCTAGTTGATTGAACAATGTACAATGCAATGCACCCAACACAATATGTCTTCAAGAGGAAGAAGGTAGCAAAGACTAGGATTTGTTTGGGTTGATTTTAACAGCTATGGGTTCTGAACAGTATGGGCAATTCCCAAATAGAACATTAAATGACCTGCAAATAAAAAATGCACAAACCGTAAATCAAGTAATAAAGCAGCTCTCAGAGAGAGAGAGAGAGAGAGAGAGAGAGAGAGAGAGAGTATATTCAAGGTGGCCCTGATTTTAAGCTATGTATGCCATGATTAATGTTCAACTTGTCCACTTTCATGACATACCAGTTAACTCTTCTGAATGATAAAGTTGCAGGTCACTATGGCATTCTATTTTATGATGTTGTGGACGGTTTATCTATTATCATCAGTGATGAGAAAATAAGCAAAAATTAGTAGCATTGCAACAAGTCTTGATGCTCATTCCGTGCATACCCAATTAGGTAAGAGCCCTGTCCGTATCTTGAACTGACTCCAGACAGCCAAAAACATTAGGTACAAACAAATTATATATAAGCTACTACTTTTCTCTATAAAAAATTAGAAGTATTAAGAACAGCTTCCTTAAATGGCAGGTCTTAGTGACAATTTTGGAGGAAGCTACAAAAAAGACAACTACAGGAAACAGTCTCCAATTTCTAGCAATGCAGTGAAGAGTGAATGAAAGTTGTATTTATGAATGAAAAACAGTAACCAATTAGATCCTAAAAACTTGACATACTGCCTTGTGGTTGTGATGGATCGCAACCATTCCCCAATACAAACACTATGGAAAGCCCTGCAGCAGTTGCTATTGTCACATATGTAGTCAGTCAAACTTCCACTTTCGGATCCAAGTTCATCACCTACAGCATTCAATGTCAAATAAAAAATATAGTTCGTTCAACATGTAACATGTAGAACTTTGTATGCTTGAAATACTGTATATATAGCTTTACCGAAGGGAAGGCGTTGAGCATAACAAATTCCACATTCAACTTGCTCATCATTGTTCTGAACATCAGGGGGCCTTGGTAGTTGAGTTCCTAGAAGACATGCAATATTTTCTGGAAGTATTTGGTCCTTTGACCTAGGTATATTATCAGAGAGCATGAATAAATAGCACCACGGACTAATACTACGTCAAAAGTGAACCAAATTTATTTAACAAAAAGCAAGAAAATGGGTACTAAACAAAGGAGCATTGGCATATATTAATGGCATATTAGGCCAAGACAACAGTAAATATGGAAACAGAACCACAGATTTGCCCCCATTTTAAGATAGTAAAAATAGAAGGATTATCATTTAGTCCCCTTTCTTCTCATAGTCTTGAACTCACAATTACTTAAGTTGAATTGCCCAGGGAAACCCTCCAGATCCTATTGAGCTGTAGCTTGTTCCCAAATATTTATTACAAATCATAATCGGTAGGCAAATTTTGAATAAACAGTTACTATAAACAGCAGCAGATAACTTTTTGTAATAACTTGGCATATAAGTATCAGTCTATCATAACCAAAAATATCACTAGCATTTGAAGAAGATTTGCAAAACAAATACCATCTTTTGCTATTTCTCCACCACGCCTTCCTAAAATTGTTCACAACTGGACCTGAACCCATAAAACGACACCTACCACAGCTTACAAGTCATTAAATTAAAGAGGAAAGCTAGCAAAAGCAACACTAAAAAATTATTTGATATGAAATCTTACTCTGGTATAGATCTAGGATCTCTAGCATTTATAGACAACATGAGGAAGCAGTCGTTTCCTGAAAAATAATTGCCATTTAGTGGGAAAAACATGGGCTGAAGAAAAGGGAGAGAACTATCAGTACGTTTATGATCAACACGCAGCTCACCTATATTTATGTGGCGAATGGATGTAGCACGAGATGGCTGTTTGTCAAGAACCCAAAGAGATTTATCAATTTCATCCAAGGCAGACCAAAATTCCTGCAGCTTCTCCAGATGCTGAGTAGTAATATAAGAAGTCATGAAAGAAAAAATGATAAGACACAGACAGTATCCTGAATTTGATGACTAAATTACTAAAGATAAGAGCGTGTTTCGTTAAGTGAATGAACACCTCACGGAACTGGTGCACTACATCCTTTAATCTTGAGTTTACCGACCATTCCAAATCAAAAATATATGGTATGTCCTGAGGAAGAAACCCAAAATATAGTTACCCACGTAATTTGAGACATAAAGTGCCAACAATATTAAAGGAGACCAACCGCTGATATAGAAGGAGGATGTTTAGGATAGGTTTTATCCAAACGGATTTCCATAACATGCAATCTTTCCTTATTATCTCTATTAGTCAAAAATACAGAAAGGTAAGTCCACATGACATTTAAGAAAGAAACGCACAGATGAACAACATAGCTAAATCATGAGACATGATAAATGTATAATAGTACATTAATACATAAATTTTGTGAATGCAGACACCAGAAAAGAATCCCAAGCCCTTTCGAGCTTTTCCTTGACTGAAGCAGAGCGTTAGTGTAGCGTAACACGTAGTATGGCTCCAAGAATTTTTTTTAAATCACAAATCGATTAGAGTCATCAAGTTTATAATAGAGAAAGGTTGTATCTAGCTCTCCCATTTTCCATTTATATTGGATGTGTTTCTCATTTAATATATCATACATGGAGAAAGAAGAGCTTAACAGTCACACTTTAAGTTTTACTGTTTCCTAGTGTTATAATTTACCCAAGAATATGTACACATTGCAGATATGGAAGAGAGAAAACAATTATGTAAATAGGGAAGACCACCCTAGAGACAATAAATCTTGTACACAGGTGAAGCATGTTTATTGTATGTGGCACTTCCATGCTTTCTGATCTATTGTGTACATATTTCAGCTTGTTTAACACAAAGGTTAAGTGATATCAATTGACAAGAGGTGGGCAACATGACAATCACATTATATTTAGCAATTAGCATCACTAATAATATATTAAGACTACAGAACAATTGATCAACCTTCTAAAATGGCAAGTCTGTCATTTATTTGGCCTTCTTCGTGCAACATGTACTCACAAATCAAAAATCATATGGAACAATGTTCAACAAATGTTCATTGATAGTTTAGTTGATAACAATATTGCAGATAGGCTATAAGAGCACGAAACATGATAAAAAGCAAACTAGTTAGAAGAAAGAAAACTTGTTGGATAATGAATATAAGTAGGAATATCTTACAGGATGCGAAAGCTAAGAAAAGTTAAATCTCCACCCAATTTTACTAGATGCTCCCATCCAACCTCTTCTATCTACATTAAAGAGTTATAATTGTCAAACATAGATGCTTTAAAATTATTGTTACACACTTGACACAACTAAACACTACTTATCTCACAACTATTGTAAGAGAATGGCAAAGCAATGGAATTATAGGCTGTCAACAATTCAAATCACCTCCGAGTAGACCAAGCGGTAAAATGAGGATATCTTGGCCAGCTCCCTGCATCTTTCTTGTTCAGTATCTACCTGCAAGTAAAATAGATGCATCAGGGCAACTATTTGAAGTCAATTAGAAGCTCAAAAGGTTTTGGGGTTCTAATTATTGTGCATTGGTACTTCTGATGTAGATAAAATCATCTACCACTAAAAGTTCTCTGACTGAAAAAAGTAGTAGTTTTTACTAAACCCAGATAATTAAACTAAAAAAAGTCAGTGTGATGGGCAAAACAGATGAACCAATCCCAAGTAATGTCACTTGCAAAGCAATGTATTTCTGAACCAAAAAAGAATCTTGATCAAACCCAACAAAGAAAATGAAGCTTAAAATTGGTGCATCACAGTTTAGTTTTGTCTTTTTATTTTACTTCAAACATGAAGCCATTGCGGAATTTTATCAAACAGATGGTGTGCTTGCTTCAATTTCGTGAGACTACTATCACCAGGAAAAAAGAATGCAATGGTCTTCAAATCAACACGACAAGGATTGAAAGAGACAAGAACTTAAATAAAATGAATGAAACAACGAAAGTACCATTTCCCTGTTGGCATGAAATCTCAGGAAGCCAGTGTCGTTACACAAAGTACCTTTCAGTCTTAATTTTGAAACTGTTCAGACGTCTGGGCGTCTCATCGAAGTGAACTAGAACACCCTAACGAGTGACCAGAACTGTACAACGACGTCGTTTATCTATCTCTATATGGCTATCATTTTTTTCGGTAAATGACTAAATTTGGTCCTCGTTCGTTCTCGTATGAATGTAATTTTGAATTTTTTATAACTTTAATTAGATTTAATATAAATCTCAAATTGATTTTAGTATTTTTTTTACGTTGGATTTTTCCGTTAATTGGTCTGATGTAAAATATAAAATATATTTAATAATGATTTTCTAACCCATGATCTTCATCCATTACAAATCGTGAAAATATTCATTCCACACGTGGAGTTGACAGTGAGTGTAATACTTTCGACACACCCAAACACTTCGCTACTAGCAAACCCCACCTCCATCACGTATTCCAACTCGTAAAGTTCACAATGAGCGCTCATACTAACTAATCGTTCATCTGAAGCACTACAACTAAAAAGTATTCAAAGAGGAGACATGTTCGCAAACAAAAATTGACAATTAACCTAGCCTCTACGATCAAGTATTTCTTATAAAAAAGAAAAATGTCCAAAGAAATACCCTTTGACTGGGAAGGACTGAAGAGGCACTCGAAAAGATACTCCCTCCCACGTAAATGAATATATCTCAAAAGCTTGTGCACTCAAACTTAAATTCAATCCTAACGTGAAGAAAATGAGAAAACTTTTAGTTGATTTTATTGAAGAAATTGAGTCTCAATATATACAGGCTATGACCCATGATCCAGGGTAATAAACAGGAAAGAAAATAATCACAATAATTACAAAATAATTGAATAATCAATTACACAAAATTAGCGGCTGAATTAGTGGCCGAATTAGCAGCTATGAAGACTATGGTGATACTGCAATACTCCCCCTCAAGTTGGCGTATGAAGATTTGAAATGCCCAACTTTCCAAGTAACTCATGGAAGCGATCCCGCCCAAGTGCCTTAGTAAATATATCTGCCAATTGAAGTTTACTTGGAATAGGTCGAGGTATGAGGGTTTGTTTTTGCAAATGTTCACAAACAAAATGACAGTCGATCTCAATGTGCTTCGTACGCTCGTGAAAAACTGGATTGGATGCAAGG
>JAYMTE010003105.1:0-10221 GCA_036897545.1 Pelargonium fulgidum
AACTTTCCTATGAAAATAAACATTCCCGAAAAAATAACTTTCCTGTTACCAAACGATACCATAATCTTGGAACTCAAAGTTATATAACACCCCAATAAATTTCTATCTAATTGAAATTTCAAATCCAAACTTCATATGTTCACTAGTAAGTAGTAAATTCAAATTATCAAGTATACATGATTAAATGGACTATGAAGATTTAATAATATAAAATTAAGTGAACGAGTAAAATTTATAAATGGTGAGATAATGGTAATTTTATTCCAGCGTCATAAACTTAAATATAACATAGAACTAGAAATTACAATATAAATTTTAAACGGTTGTGTACAAAATTCTTTTATCGAAAAAGTGAATACGATAAAGTGAGTTGAGTGATATTCTTTCAAAACATAAAATTATTGAGCAATTATATGTAAAACGAAAAAGAAAAAGAAGATGATGAAAAATTATTCAAGAAAGTTAGAAGCAATAAAAATGCTCCAAATTTTAAACTAATAAATTTTATGAGAGTACGACTGTTAAATCACAAAATTGACATATTAAGAAAAAAAAATTGCTGTGACTTTCTAAGAAAAACCTGTTACGATAAATAATTTTTCTATCACCTCGAGTGTACTAAACATATTTTTCCAAGATACTAAGAACTCATTTAGTTTTGAAAAATGGTTTTAATTTTTATTTTCTTTTCATGTCAGTTTTCCATGAAAACGAGATTTTCAAATTTTATATTATGAATAATTGAAAAATATTTTACAACTAAACAAGTAAACATGACTTAATTTTTGAAGTTATCTCTTCCACAACTATATTTTAATTAAAATGAAGAGTTGTTGTATGT
This sequence comes from Pelargonium fulgidum, assembly GCA_036897545.1. Taxonomy (NCBI): domain Eukaryota; kingdom Viridiplantae; phylum Streptophyta; class Magnoliopsida; order Geraniales; family Geraniaceae; genus Pelargonium; species Pelargonium fulgidum. The sequence goes on from JAYMTE010003105.1 coordinate 842, forward strand.
CCTCTCATCTGAATAGAGAAATCATAATAAAAGAACATACTGTATAACATAATCTTTTAATTAATTAATTAATTTGTTTGGTAACAGAATATGTTAGAGATGATAATACATTTAAGAATATTATCATGAAATGCAATAAATAAATTGAATTAAATAAGAAAGTGCTTTGTCTTACTATGATAGAACAAAATTAAACAAATGCATGGATGAATGTGGCTCCCTTTGCGTCCACATGCATGCCATTTTCCCCTTTCACAGACTTCACTTCTCTAAACAATTCTCATTCTCAGTTGGCTTAAAATTATACTTGTACGTAATATCAACTCCATTTTCCAAAAATAAAAAATAAATAAATAAAATAAAAAATAAAAAACCAGTAAGTATTATAAATTTTGTAGTGAAATATGAATCACATATTGGTTACAACGTTGCAAATACTCTACAAGATGAGTATGGAGATTTCCGTAAATTTAAAACTCACAACCTTATCAACAATTATATTCAATCATGTTGTGCTCCTTTTTATTTTCTTTTGGATTTTAGGATCTCATGCCAATCCACTCCACTATAAGGATCCATATCCATCAGCCACAACCTTCTCATTTGCTCTCCTTCTTCTCATATTTAACACACACACACATGAACACATCAACAGAACAGATCTCAGGGCTCTTCCACCAACTTTGGAGAACATGATGACACTGCGTCTCCAACGGACAGGAAGATCTTGTCATCGCCAATCAGGTCGTTAAAATGGGACGCGTGGAGCTTGTCAATCACCACCGGACCAGGATTTGCCAGGACAAGCTGTACATTTGCAAGTCTTTTTAAGGTAAATTTCACATTTTGTTTTAAGGTGATGAATTAGAGTGGTAAATTAAGATGAATTTTACCTGAATGTCTCTCTTTTGGAGACTGCGCAGCAACTCTTCCAAGGCATGGATGCCACTGGTGTCTATGTCAGTAACAGCTGCAACAAATACACATAACATATTAGACATGTTTGCATATAGAAAATTGGGTTTTAAGGCTTGAATTTAGTCAAGAACTGCTTACGCGACATCTCAACTATCAAGAACTGGATTTTTGGTTGATATGAAGCTTTAGCTCCTTCTTCTTGATCTGTCAACCACCTCAAAATCCTGCAGGACAGGTTAATTAGGATTCAGTTTCACAGGCCATATTGATGAAAAACATTATTTTTTCCAAACTAGATACAGACCAGAGTTAATCTCCCAAAATTTAAGTAATTGTTAGAAATTTCATGCATACAACTGTTTTATTGGACTTAAATCCATTGAATACAACAGAAAGGACAAAGATAATCTATAATACCTGTCCTTGATGTAATTGGAATTCGAAAAGTAGATTGCAGAATCAACCCGCACAATCAAAACACCGGGAATGCTAGTTGCTTCGGGATATTGTTGGATGTTTCTGTACACAGTTGTCCTAGGGAGCTTCCCGAGAATTGCAGTCCTTGGCCTTGTAACTTGCAAGAGTATTTTTGCGAAGGAAATGATCACCTAGCATAAGTACATGCATAAGAAAGCAAGTTAGAATAGTTCACTCCCGTTACAATTTTTAGGAATTCATGACAGCTAGAAGATTATATAAATCTTACCGCAATCAAGAGACCTATTTCAACAGAGGCAAAAACAACACCAAAAAAAAAAAAAAAAAAAAGGCTCCCATAAAAGCCACAAAATCAAATTTATCAATCTTCCATATCAAAAGTGCTGCCTCAAAGTCTATGAGGCCAAGAACAGCAGATATAATGATGGCAGCGAGAATGGCGTTTGGGGTGTACTTAAACAGAGGTGTAATGAACTCCAAGGTTAAGAACACAACAAAGGACATAACAATGTTAGAAACTGCAGTATGGCATCCAGCCATGTAATTAACAGCTGAGCGCGAGAATGAGCCTACAAAAGATTAGCAGAATCAATCAGTGACTAGGCTCTTGTTCTTTAGCCAGATTAATTGCGAAATGAAAATTCTGTTTCTTTTATTGAATTCTTTGTTTGCGTTCTTCTGACCTGTTGCAACATAGCAGGAAGTCATGGAACCAACAACATTCATAGCTCCTAGTGCCACCATTTCCTTATTTCCATCGAGTTGGTAATCTTTCATAGAAGCGAATGTTCTTCCAATCGCTACAGCTTCCTGTCAATATGTCCGAAGATCAAATTAAATTTCACTTGATAACAGACTAATTATATATATGAGGTTCGGACTTGACTTACCGTGAGTGCTATCATACCAGCCACGATCCCAATCTTAACGCCCTTCAGCAGATAATCGCCACTGAAAAATATTTGGTCCACTGATGAGGGATTGATTCCTTGCTTAATATTTTTCACCTACACACAAGAAGAAAATTGTTACTCTGCCAGATTATATATATACTTTCTGTCCTTACTATAATAACCTGGTTATTGCATTATCATAATCATAGCAAATGCACCGAATAGATTGACATGACGGTCATAAAGTACTTACAATTTGAACACCATCCTTGTCTGCACGGGTTATATACACAAAAAAGGTGGATAAAATGACGGAGATCAGAGGAGCAATTGCTGGAACCCAGAAAAGTTTCTTGTTCCTCTTACCCTGTTTGTCAAATCATGAGAGGTCATGAATAAATTTACTAACATAGTTATTACTATATGTGAAGTAATAGAACTACATGTCCTTACAATGTATTTAGCTATCATAAGAAATGTCAAAAAGCTTGCTCCAATGACTATAGTTTGCCAGTTCCACTGCACATGATCATTAATGTGAGATTCAACTAATTTGGAGTCAACTTGAAGATTCGAATTTAACTGTAGACATTATGTTACAGCAAACAAGAAGAAGACGAAGGAGAGGCATGAGAGAGCTTACTCCATGATGGACTGAGCCCCATACTGAATGCATTACAGAAATAATATCAGTTTTCTTTGTAAATGTCTTTATACCAAGAAAACCCTTAAGCTGTTGGAGGGAAATTGTAATGGCAGCTCCACCCATGAAACCAACAATCGCAGCATGTGATAAGAAATCAATCAAGAAGCCCAACCTGAAAACAGATCCAAACTACTATTAAGACAAGCCTGTGCAATCCATTAATCTAAAAGCTCTGAAATTATATTTACAGTTTTGTAAGATGTGATTCCCCTACAATAAAAGGTTCATAATCACCTGAAAAACCCAAGGGTGACCTGAGTAATCCCGGCAAAGAAAGTGGCTGTAAAAGCAAGACGCCGATATTCCTCTGGATGGGTTGTGTGATCAATCTCACTTTGAAGCAGGGTACCCAGCAACAAAGACACCACCGCGACTGGCCCTATAGCTATATCTCTTGAACTACCCATGAAGGCGTAAATTAATGGAGGAACAAAACTGGAGTCTGCAAGAGTTTAGAACAATATAACATGAGCCTCAAGGTACATCCAAGAGGAAGGCCCGACAGGGCAATAAACTAAAAATTTTTTTTTTTTTTTTTTTTTTTTTTTTTTTTTTTTTTTTTTGTAAACCATAAACTCACATAGTCCATATTGAGGATCCAAGTTTGCGAGCTTTGCATATCCAATATCCTGTTTGTATGTTCAACAAAGAATTAGACTCATCTGAATAAGATAAATTACGAGTGTCACCCTGTCAGTGAGTCTTTTTAGCAATGAATTTACCTGTGGAATGCAGAGACTAGCAATAGTTAGCCCAGCAATGATATCACCTCTAAGTTTTTTCAGATTATAATCTCTCCCCCATTCGAGAATAGGGAAAACAGCTTGCACACCAAGGATGAGCTTCCGAGACCTTGTTTGATCTTTGAAGTGGCGTAAAGGCTCGTCTGCAAAGAATGTCTCCTTCATGGTGCTCGAGATTTCCTCAAAGAGGTTTTGCTTGGGAGGAACTCCCACCTTGTGCATGTATGGTGTGTTTTGGGCCTGTCGGCGGGAGGACTGACTTCTAATATCTGTTTCATTTGCCCCAGGCTCTGCATCAGTTGAATGAGCCACTGAAGGCATATTGTCTTAGTTTACCTGTAATGCCAAAAGGGTTTAAGGATTATATCACAATGATCAAATAGAGGGAAACAAACAAAAGCTTGAAATACTACATGAAACCATGTGGAGTAATTATGACCATAGGACATACACTAAATTCAAATCTTATAGTTCATTTCTTTAGCAACATTCATAATGTTAAGATAAGAAGAAATATTTCAAGGAATCAAGACTGAAAAGAGAAGTATGAAAAGCACTGAATGTGATTCTAAAATTGATGGTTCGGTGCACATATATCAACAAATGTAAACAACTAAAGCAATAGAGGTATCATTATGCTAATATTTACAGTTAAAAGAATCGTTTCTAACCAAAACAAAGTGCAGAAGGCAGAAGCTAGTGAAAAGGATTAAGTTAAGTCGATTAATTCTCTTCCGAAGGCTTGAGAAAAAGAAGGAGCCTTGAAAGCTGTTATATAGGTACCAAGAGGTTTCAAGTCAAACTTGTGTATCTGAGGGAGGGAATTACTAACAACACTTCTGAGTAATGAATCTGGATCGCTTACATGTTATATACAACGATACAAGTCAAACTAATTTAAAACTCAGGATATTGATGATTAATTAAAACTCAGTCACTGATGATCATCTGTTGCATAATTGTATTGTTAATGGAGAAAATTGGATAAGTGTACTAGATGTTGACCTCGAGAAACAAGTGGCACCAGCTAGAGCTAGCAACTATGAAGCTCACATCTAAAAAATACTCTTTCCATTTCTCTTTATCTTCTCTAAATTTTTTCCCTTAACTGTTTACTCATGATCATGATGGTGTACAATGCCTTCAAGTTGAATGAACAAGAAAGTCCACTTCAATTCCATTGTTGTCACAATTCTCAAGCAAATAAAAACAAAAGGAATAGTATTTTTCCATGTAAGAAAGCAAAAACAGAGTAACAAAAAGGAAAATTGATTTCAACCATCAGAAATAAAAAAGAGGGAAAGCAATGATCCCCTTTAGAAAACCCTAAAAGCCACTTTGACTAAATAAACAAACCCCACATAAAAATAAACTATTTGATCATTATTTTATTATAGTATTAAACACTTGAACATTACATCAACCCTACATTCCACCACCCACATAGCTCATAAAACAAATAAAAAACCTACAGCTCAAACTCACGTAAATCATTGAAGGATGGCCAAAAGAACCACAACCCAGATAACAAATCAGCTTTACTAAAAATGGGTCCTTTGGAATTTTCCTGATTATGCACTTCCAAATTTTTTATTTAAAAAATAAAAAAAGGACATGTGTGTGGTCTACCTCTGAACAATTCAGTGTGTTGCAAGCCGTTGATAGTGGAGATGGAGCAATTCAGAAGAGTCTTCGTCGACCTCACAAATCCACTCACTTTTTGCTTTTGGTGGAGAGAGATCAAAACACAAAAAAGAACAAATTTTATAAACAAAAGAGGAGAAAAAGGAGAGATTTTTATACATCTAAAAAGGTGATTTTACAGAACAAAAACATCAGATAGAACCTAACCTTTTACCGATCGCCACACTCGATGGCTCTAATGTTTATCAAGAAAGAAGAGACGGTATTGCGTCCAGGTTCACTGAATCGGCAAAAACTTGAACACCCTCTCGTCTCTCCGAAAAAGCTCTGCTTAGAGTTTCGTTGCCTTGGAACTAACTATCATAAATGGACACAAAACACGAACATTGATTAGTTCTATTATTTATTTGGAATTATTACATTTATCGTATTGTGTTTGGACATTAATAGATTGAAAGGTTTGAATTCGACCAGGAAAAAATTGTCACAAAACAAACGTTAGCATCACAATCTGTGATTGTGTAAGGAAGATTTATTGAAATATGAATGAGACATTAAAGTTGAGTGTACTGTTGAGAGTTGAGAGACGAGGACGTAAAGGTGAGGTGGAGCACGTGTGACAGGAGAAAAGTCAAATGTAGCAGCCAAGACTTGGGATCAAAGTCTCCTCTGAGAATGAGAGACTGAGCTCGGTTTCCACGTTGCCTGGTTTCAGCTACAACTGAATGTGGACTGTTTTGCGGTTCCGTTCATTGTCTCTTCCATACGCGCTTGCAACTATCAGTTTTGTAATTTGTGATCCGTTTACTCAGATATCAAAATCCAATTAATATCAAAATCTTAATTTAATACTACTTCATTTTTTCCCCATAATTGTAGAAACATTTTACATTCAAGTGAGACTTTTTTTCTTTTTTGTGTAAACCACAAGTACTTTAGCAATAATGTGAATCCGAACTCATTTGCATTCGAAATTAAATATGACAAATATTTGTTATGATTTAATGAGATCAATTTTGGATTTTGTCTATCAAACTCTTTTAATATGACATTGTTCAAATCGTATTGGATTGATGAATCAGAGAAATCCGCTTATTTGAATTATTATTTGATTAATAATATAACAATGCTAATTTAATTCAGGATGAAGGGTGGAGTCAGGTTTCACTCAAGTCAAACTCTAGGTTAGTAATTGAGACTAATATGGCTGGATAAAAAGATTTCAGTGCCTTCAACTTGGTTATTCATAATATTTTGGTCATTTTAGCTTAGTTATTTAGTGTTGAGGTTTGCACCTCTAGTCGATCTGCAAACCGAGTGACTCATGTTTTAATTAGGTATTCAGCTTTTTTAATCAAACGTGCCATGTTCGATTGGGTATCCCCATAAGTGTTATTTTCATATTTGAAATAATATTGTAAGTTCAAATCAATAAAAAATGTTAATTTAATTTTTTTTATATAGATTTTTATTCTGTAGTTTTAGTTAACTAATTTAATGTTCTCTTTTTCGAGGAAAAAAAAAACCTAGGCAGCCGTACTGACTCGCCCCATCTCAGCCTCTTCCGGCTTCTATACCGCCGAAACCTCCTCATCTGCTCTTTCTCCATCTCTTCTTTCTTTCTTTCTTTCTTTCTTTCGCTTGAATCTCATGTTTTGTAGTTCACCGCCTGAGTCACAAAGCTCAAGCTTTATCCTCCGCCGCCCATGATTTTTGCGGAATCCACTCTCCTGGAGAGCAGTTGCTCTGTGCTTTGCACAAATTGGTTTTTTCTTCTAAGGAGTGTCATCGAAATCCTAGGCAGTCGTTCAGTATAGTTTCGTCCTCCTGGCATCACCCGCTCAAGATGGTCCTATATGTGAGCAATCTACCTCCGACCATCAAGTCCTCGTGGCTAGAGTCTATTTTCTCACGCCATGCATATGTTTTGAAGTGTTTTGTCCTGAGAAGCCCTAATAGATTTGAGAAATAGTTTGGTTTTGTCACCACGAAGAATTACATGGTTGATTTGAGAGTGATCAACATTCTTAATGGTGCTTCGCTCCTGAATAACCAGTTTTTGGTAGATTGGGCGAAGGGCACCGATAACAAGTTTTTTGTTTCAGCTCATTTGGGTCACAACAATTCGGCAGGGTAGAGAGCTAGGCTTTCAGCCCAAGAGCACGTTGACACCTCTTCCTTTCCTAAAGGTAGGTCTTTGAAGTTGAGACTCGTTCGCTCCACAGTATACCGAGTACAAACCACTACGGATTTAACGAAAAAGCTGAAATAGAGGATTCTAGCTATTTCGAAGGAATCACTCTTAGGGAGTTTTTTCATCATACGTTTGTTGAGGGTGTTTTTGACATCTCAATGCATTCTCTCGCCCCATTATTTTTATTTTATCCTTTTTTTTATCAGTCTTCTCTTGAGGCCATGAAAGGTTCAAATTGGGCATGACTCTCTCAATGGTTCATCGATTTTAAGAATTGGAGTCATATTCTACAATGAGGGAGAGATTTTGTTAGATTTTGACTCGGGGCTTGCCATTTCATGCTTGGAATTCGGCGGCCATCAATAGCATCTCCAAGCAATTTGGCGAATTTGTTTTTGGTCATATTAGCTTTTGGTCAGGATCCTATATAGATCAAGTTCAGTTTTTTTATTCATATGACCTCCTTGTCCCTTGTATCAAATGTGGTCCCGATCAGATTCAATAGATCGCCATACTCGATTTTGATACTAGAATGCTACAGTTCAAACTTATTCCTTTTTCACGTTCCTGGTCATGATTCAACGATTTAACTTTCTATTTCGGCAAATTCGGAGCTAGGTAGCTCAATAGTTCAAATGATGATCACCCTTAGATTGTAGCAGACATTGCAAGTACGATTAGACCGACACCCGATCTAGAAGGTTCCCACAATATGATCTATTCGTTTGCAGCCCATACAAAGCCTACTTCTGCTCCTCCTTTCTCCTTGGTTGTGGCAAATCAGTTTTCTGATCACTATATTGACACTGTGCAGTCTTCCAAGGCCACAATAACTGATTTTTCCTCACAACATCATCTACCTTTTCTGCACATCCCTTCTCTGAAGATCAAATCTTTGTCAACTGTGCTTCTTAAGTCTAAAATTCATTCTCAAAAAACCATTTCAGTCCGACCAGTACAGTCCTTCACGACTTGCCAAGGGCAATTCGAGATGTTCTTCACCCAACTGATCTGCTACACTGATTTGGGAATTTCCCAAATAACTCAGAATTCAGGCCAGAGATTTCGAGCTCGCGGTCATTGAACAGCTTCAGGAAATCGAAGTCGCGCCTTCAATTTCGTGACCCCGCTCCTTCGTGCCTTCTCCCCACTGAATATTAGGGGTTTTCGATTCGACCTCAGTTTCTGAATCTTTCTCTAAATGACGCTCTGATCCTTTTTTATTTTTGGCAGTCTTATATTCTTTGGTTCAATTTTTGTACTTTTATTCTTCCTTATTGAGTTTATTAATAAAGGTACCACTTGCTTATAATAATTAAAAAAAATTACAGATAACACCTTTTACTATACACCTTTTGCAATTTACTACCGAAAACTTATTTTCGTAATTTTAGACTACCCTGAAGTATGCAGACCCTGTTCTGTCCATATTTCCGTCCGTTCAAGTGCAAATGGCCAAAATTTTCTCTAATTTTCAGATATGCATATCTACATATCGCCGGAGAGAGAGGACTCGCCGATTGCTTTTCGAAGGAGGGCGAGGTGGAGCCATGGCTGGAGGAGGGGAAAGAGGAGCCTTGGACGGTAAAGGGTGAAATAGAGCCGATCTGGAGAGAGACGAAGGTAGTAGAGGGTCGGTGGAGGACCACCACAGTGAGACCAGATCTGTAGAGATGAAGGAGGGGGAAGTGGAGTCATTGCCAGTGGAGGGTGAGATGGAGCCAATATGGAGAGAGATGAAGGAGGTGGATGTTGATAGCTAAACTCTGGCGATGACGAGAGATGCAATGAGGAAGGCTCGGATCTGTGGTGGCGGTGGTTTGTGGTGAGTGAGTTTTGGTAGG
>JAYMTE010003106.1:0-10220 GCA_036897545.1 Pelargonium fulgidum
TTTAATTTTTTTTTTAAAAATTATATCCATGCCAGCACCAAGATTGTGTCTTAACTCTGGTACAATAAAAGACTGGGTACTAAACGTGACTTTCGGCCAAATTTTGGGTACCAAAATTACTTTTATTCCAACCAAAAAATATACAACTATATCAACTCATAATTTTGGATGACAGACCTCAGAATTACGTTAGACATGTTTTTAGTAATTGAGGTAGACTCATATATATATATATAAGTTGACCTTGTATTTCGACCATGGTAATTCAAGGGTTGACCGAGAGGATAAGTGAAAATTCACTTCCATCTTTATTATTTATTCATCTAATACCATTTTCGTAAATTTAAAATTATATCATTACTTTCAAACAATTTTACCAAACACTCATAATCCATTTTAAACCTCCTTCCAGACATTTGTTTACCAAACAAAACATTTATTCTTTACATACATTTTACCTCTATAGACATTTGAAATAAACAACCCAAATAAACACTAATACTAATAATCAAACAGAAAATCTTGTGCTGAAAATCAATTTTATGTAGTTCACTGCTCTAAACATTTTGCCTAAATCAGCTTACCAAATTTAAACAAAACACAGATAATTTAATCATGAATGTTAAATATTACAAAAGGAAAAAAGGAATCATCATATTAGTAAACACAATAATCTTCAATGGAAATATGAAAGAATATACAGCAAAATGGGAGAACCTATTGCCCTGAAAAGTTGAAACAACAAACATAGCTACTAACCCATCAAAAACATCTTGGAAATGTTTACTACTAGCTATTACTGGATGGAATACTCTGTCGCCTCTCCACATATGCTGATGGAAACCATCCAGCTTTGCCGTTGCATTCGCCTTCTGACCATCCCGTAGGGCTCACCTGAGTGGACAATTTAGGTTAAAAATAAAAAATGGTTCGAGCCTTAGTTGTTACGCTTGCTTATAAAAAAAAGGGTTAAAAAAAAACATGGCACAAAAGCAACCACAAGTGTTTCTCATATGATTTGGGACAACTTCTATGATCCAATATAAGTATGTTTCGAGTAATATTGTCCTTTTTCTTTTCCTCCCAACGTTTGTTGGTTCTCCTAAACCATAAAGATCAATGATGCAGTTGAAATATACAATTTGAGGAGATAAAAAAATACCTTTCGGACAACAACATAGTCACCCCTTGACAAACTCAGTTCTTTCTCAGTTTCAGCACTAAAATTATGTGTCGCCTGCAATGAAAATGACATAAATTTAGAGATAACATTTAATCTTCACTAATAATTTGTGGAGAGAGATTTTCATTTGACAGTAAATACATTAAGGATGATGACTATCAGAATCTTTTTGGTGGCAGAGAGTAGAAAATCACAAAATCGGGCAAGAACTATCAAGAATCAACTATAAAGCATATTATGTCTGCTTTTCAAAGCATGACACACAAGAACTCATCTCTGTTGACATTGGGAATACCGGAATAGGCATTAAGATTCACCACATATATGAGAAGTGGGCCCAACCATCCTTACAAGTTACAACTATAGGATCAGGATCAATTGTTCAATCCTAACTCCTACTACTGCATTATCATTATGATGATAAAACAGTTAGCTTAACCGTGCATCTATTTGCCCTCGATGAACAGAGTCCAATACTGCATATTCATCAAATTGTAATGTGTCTCTCCTCGTAAGTGCACTGTGCAATGAAGGACCAAGATCAATAGCTAAGTTCTATTAAGTCAACTCCAAGCCCACTCTGCCGTTCCATTGGACATTGTCATGAAAATAGATAAATTTATAATGTAACATTGGAATTAAAGGTATATATAAAGCTTTATTTTTTTGAGGCTACTTGCAAACATTTGAAGTTCCGGATATGTAATATATCAGCTTACCTCAGCAAGAAAGTACGCCGTTTTCCCCGAGGAGATATCTGTTGGAATCACGGGAGGAGCAGATTCCTTCTGTTGTTTCTCCACGACCATCTGAGACAAATTTCACCTATCCATAAAGTGTACTTCTCTAATGGGTAAATACTTTTTTTATTTAAAGACAGTAAGTCATAGGTCTAACCTCAGCTTCAACCTCGCCAAGAATAGCAGCTACTCGCAAATGATAAGATTTCTCTCCTTCAACCTTCAAAAGGATAAGCTTAATCAATATTATTTACTTTCATATAGTTTATGTAATACATAACATAAAAATTATGCACGAAAATAATTACACACCATCGCAACAAGCCTCTGGAAAGTCAGTCTTTGCTGCTGTGATTCAACAGCAGCTAATGCGGCTGAAGCTTCTTTACCCAGAACTGCCATGTTTGCTTTCAATTCCTTCATCCTTGTTTCTGCAATGTGCAGCTTTGCAACATTTTCTGGTGTGGGAGCTTCTTTTATTCTTGTTTGTCGTCTACCAACCTCTGCTGCCTGATTGCATTTCATGGCCAATACGCAATTGGAAAATATAAAGGTATTAACATACAGTAAAGATTCGGTTGTAATGGCTATATCTATGTAGAATGTAACTGAGGCAGAATAGAGAAGACATTTAGTTTCAAGATTACCTGTGTTTCTGCTTCCTGTCTCATTCGGCTATAACGTTGAGCAAGATGACGAGCATCTTCTAAAGGAGCACCCGCAACCATTGCTCTCAAGGGATCTAAAACCTGGAAACATAAAAGATGTAACAATTCCGTCTAACTTTATTAATAAACAAATTGATTTCTTCAGAAACTAAACTGGGAATTTAATTATAAATTTTATTGATTAAGAGATAATAGGTTCTCATTGTTTCCATGGGGTCTTAAAAAATTGAAAATTAATCATGTGCTTCAACAACAACGACAACATAAGTTTGAGGCTTTACTGATAGTTGTTCTTGTGAGTATGATGATAAAACAATAACATAATAATTCAAGTTGAAAATCTCAATCATGTCTCAACAAATACATGCTCAAACTTCTCAAGCACGATTAGCCACATGAGATTTATACCACTGTGTACATGAAAGGAACAGTTAACATGAAATAGAGAAGAATTACCAAATCTATCATCTTCTTTCTTTCAGAAAATTTATATATTAAGTACTAGCAAGAACTTAAATTGAATCTGAAATGATAGAATCAAACCTGTGAAGATAACAGCTTATTGTAGTCTTCTTGCTCCTTTTCCACATGTTTACGAGCATCACCATATATAGCTGCAGCCTTGGCTAGAACATTATCATTGATGTTTTCAGCTCCATATTTGCAGCAAGTCTCAGACAATTTGGTTCCTGACTACCAGAAAAAGTATCATTAATAATGGAAGGAACAAAGGCACCGGTGCACATAAAATATGTTTAACCTGAAGAATGAATGTAAACGGAATGAATTGCTTAGATCTCCCAATCTATCCAAATATTCATTTACAACAAAAAATTGTATTTAATTGAAGATTCAATTAATAATTCACCTGTTTCAATATGCTTATACCCTATGGCGGTAAATGTTTCTGCTGCTTTAACAATTTCCCTCTGAAACTCCTGAAGAGAGAAACAAAAATATGTCTATCAACTAAATCACATGAAGATAATGAATCTAGTGGGTATAATGTAAATAGTTTGCAACACAGAGAAAATACTAATGGAAGCAGATACCATAATTCCCACCTATTTCCTCCCTTTCTTTCTTATAATATATCTTTTTCGGGAACCTAATAGCTAGAGTAGACATCATTAAGGCAAACAGTATATTTTCTCAAAACCCATCTCATATATTATATTACTGTTATGCAATGAAAAATCATTTTTAGCAATGACAACAACTTTGGATAAAAATGAAGTGACTCAGTCAAGCACACATTTCGGAAAGAGAAGGAGAAATTTTCAATTGCCTAACTATTGCATAAATGTATTTATGATGTTCATCAAACATTGCATCCAACTTCCACCAGCACATATTAAACATTGATCCTAATTAACCTAAAAGTAAGATTTTTTTTTATTAGCAAATCAAATATTGGCTGGAGCATCTTTCCTTAAGCTGTTACTGTGGCACCTTAACCATATGGAAATGTTACTATGCACCAATGTGCGAGTTATTATTCAAAACCAACGCTCAATCATATCATGCCATGCAGTGTTTCATGGTTTCTATTCACATTTATGTCTACGTTCATTAGGCCAAAGCATTCACTCACCTAATATCCCCACGTTATCCCATTTTGCAAACTAAGTTTAGTAAAGACAGGAAATACTAGTGAGTAAAATTTTGAAAAGATGACGAAAAAATTGAGATGACCTTGGACTTAGACGTTCTTAATTATTGTACTATACCGGATCCAGACCTGGTGCGGACACTTCCTTCCGATTGTGGAAGTAGCCAAAACGCTTTAAGGTTTACAATGAGTCACATGAGAATTAAGAACGTGTATAAAGGAAACCAATTACATGGAGCTCTTGATTTAAGGTTTGTTGCTGATGTAGGGAAGATACTACATAGAGGACGGGCATTGCTTGTTCACAACAACAAAAAAAAAGAGGGCTTGAAGGGCAAGCAAAACAAGTTCAAAGTAAAAGCAAGGTCCAAACATTAATTGACTGGTTTCACCCAAAGCTAATACCTAACCATTACGAGGTCACCACACCATCTTGCCCAACTATCGCTTTATAATAACATAAAATTAATAGAACCAGAAGATAAAAAAAGAATCTGTAGAAAGCTCATAATACTCTTCATATTAAATGGTAAGGAATATCTGCACCACTAACTCCTTGACTCCATTTGTATAATTAAATTTGACCACTAACAGTAACAATCTGTCCATATAATCCACTACACCCCAAGCATGTTAATTCATTAGCTTCCTGTACTTTTCTTTAATCTTTTAACACATAATTCTGTATCAGCTAAATTATGTTACAAAATTGTTCACATTAGAAAGATTTGTGGATTACATCAATGGGTGCTTAAGTATGGAGATACCAAATTTTTCAAGAATACTTCAAACAGAGGAAAGATTTAAATCTCAGGTAACATTTAATCACTATCTTGGCATACAGCTGCAAGCAATCCTTCATAATCTGTTACCCTCAAGTCTCATAAATGAAAACTTCAAAAACGTAATCAAACACTCTATTTGACATATTTTAAGAGCACTGAGCAAAAGTATAAAGCATAACATTCAGTTAATACCTATATGTCCAGAAAATAAAACCAAAGCTCTGCCATTCTTTTACCTTTCCAGAACGTGTAGATCTGTATAGTTTTTCGAGCTGTTGATGCCTCTGCATCTCAACCTCATCAATAACCATTACATCAGAGCTCTCATAACCGGTGCCACCTAACTGTTTTATCACAGCCTGAAATCCAAACAAGTGAATCAGATCAGGTGATATGTATTTGATAAGGCAAGAAACAACTTATATAGCTCAGGTTGGTGGTTCACAAAAGAGATGTGAGTATCTTTTAAAAATAAAAAATATAGGAAGTCTGAAGAGTTGCTGCAAAGCAGGCAAAGCACGCGGTGAAAAATCATCTACAAGGACTCCTAATATTGAATATATAAAGAAAAGGATAGGAGTTGTTCCGAGACCAGAAAAAGAATAGCCATAAACACTAAATGCATGGTATTCTATTCATACAGTGAACTAAATCAGACATTAGATATTGTGTGTCATTTTGAACAACACTGTTCACATGCTTAGCTAAATAAATTTATTTTCTTCAGTTTTACAGTTTTCTAAATGAAAATACCATGACTTTCTGTGGATAAAAATATTTGTCGCTACAATTTCTATGGTTGCCAACTACAAGTGGTGGCAGTAATAGTAATGATAATGGTGGAGGTAACTCATAACTTGAGGGAGGTTGCAAAGATTGTGGAGTAAAGGTACCATTTGATAGTCACCATCAGTCGTTATTTTTTTGCATATTCTGATCCATGCTTAAATTTGAAAAGCAGATGGTCAGGTCATCCCCTAAAGGACTAGTTCTCTTGTCAGTTTTAAATATTGGAGACCTTACGATAATAAAAGAATAAGGATGTTAATATGGGCAGAGCAAGGATTCCGTTATATTGGTAAGTGAAAAGTTGTTGGGACCCCGAATGTGCACATGTTGAGCCTAGGATAAATTTATATGTGAGGCTGACATATGAAGGGGGGGAACGATGAAATGAAAAGTGAAAGCCAAATCATACAAATAAGATTGGACTTTTCGTATGGGAAGTCCAAGACTATGTACATAGTTCAAATCAAATTAGTTGAAATTAAACATAACTGCTGCATTTAACATGAGATAGCTGGACATGTATAACAGCTTCCTATCTTCTTTTTTCCCATCTTTTCACACGTAGGTGTTAACCAGTATATAAATAAACTTCAATATTCTACTAAACATTTTTTCAAATGTTCAATCGGATGGATGGAAACAAAAATAAAGGCTTTTAGGGTATATGGAACTATTGTTGGAGCATATGATAGAAGAAGCGTAGATGATGTTTTTGATACTATTATCTCTGCTTGTTTACATGATTGACATAATAAGTACCTCTTTTCGAGCAAAATAGCAATTTGGTCTTGTTTTCAACCATAACAGAATCGGTGAGTTAACTTTAAGCTCATTATTTAAATCCAACACAAACTTAGGATTGTCACACACCATTTATGACTATGCAAGTTATTACATACTAATTATAGTCATCCAATTTTCAAAAAACGTAATTTTCAATTTGCAACATCTGCATTAAACCAGAAACCAACTGCAAATACTATTAGACAAAAATGCGCTAAACTCCGAACAATTTACACACAAAATAAACTCCCTTTTACAACTGCAAAGTGTCGAAGACATAAACAGTGGGATTTAATTAATTCCAGTAGTGATGAACCAGAGAAAACCTAATTAACCATTCAAATCTCTGAGAGATCATTGGAAAATGACAACCACTCCAGAAAACTAAAATTTCTAATTTCCCCAACTCAGCTTGATCAAATGATGTTTGTTAACACAAACCAAAGAACGAAATAACCCACATCTATTTTTCATTTCTAATTTTCCCAGTCTTTCCCACTAACCAAACAGAGAATCAACAACTAAAGTAAAGAACAAAAACAATAAATTGGGCAAGAAAAAGCAAATGGGTATCCATAAAATCACCTGCTGCTGCTTGGCAACCTGTTCTCTGAGCTTGCTAGCTTGCTTTCTCAAGGCATCCATGGTGGAATGTGAGCGATTTCGAGAAGTGAGGTTGTGGGTTTTTGATTAAAATGGGAGTGAGTGAATCAGATCCGAGTGAATGGATAGGTCACAGCCACACACACTACAAGATCTTCTGCTCTACCTGAAAAAACTGAAGCTTCTCTTGTTCTTTGGTTCTTCAGATTTTTGCATCATCCCTCGGACTGGGTTGGTTTTTTAAATTTTTAATACTCTGTATATATTTTATTTGAGGGGCGTGTTATGGTGTGGCTCGAGAGTTGGTACATCTTTGAAGGAGAGCCCATGGTGATGAGATTAGTTAGATGTAACATCTTCTTGGGCTTTGTTAAAATGGATTTGCATATGTTTGAATAGTATGGGCCCTATGTTCTTCATGTTTTTTTATTAGTTATACACTTTTTAACTTTAAATATTTTGAACTTTTACATTTAATTTTTGTATAATTTAAATTGTGCCAAATTTATTATGTCTATTATTTCATCCATTAAGTTGCATAAAAACCTAAATACCCTCCAAACTATAAAAAAAGAAAAAAAAAAGAAGAAGCAACAACCAAACAGACTCTTACTTGGTTTGAATTAAAAAAATCAAAAATAAAAAACAAACAAACAAACCCTAACTGAATTCATCTCTGCCTATCTCTCTTGAGCTTCAATGGTGGCGACGGACGGTGTCGACGACAACGTGACATACAAAATTTGACTTGAAGTTGCATCCTGACTTGTAAAAACAAATGTTAGTATGTAATAATCATTATCTGTAAAATTGTTTGAATTAAATGAATATCGATATTTTGAGCAGTCGATGAACCGCTCGTTAAGAGTATATTGTGATTGAAAATGATATAATGGTTGGATCGTGTCATATTAAGGATATTGATAGGTAGAAGGTTGATAATTAAATTTGTAAGTTATAAAAACTATCCTCTTAACTGAACATGTATAAAGACTGTGTGATGGGAAGAAACCTTTGAGCGTATTGTTGCACGACATTTCTTGCAGGATCGTTGAACAAATTGATTTATTTTTTGATTCATTTTGTCAGTCCTGCCAATTTGAAGAAAAAAAACCATTTACTTATATAAATGTATTTTTTTAAATGTAAAACCGGAAAATGGAAAAAATAAAATAAAAAGAATCTTACCAGACGAGCTGGAATTGAACTTCTAACAAGTTCATTCCAAAGCTGATTATATACATTATTCTTTTGAAGACAATTATTATTTTGTTTACTACTTAGATTATATTTGTGGAGTCTTTCTTCCTATAACTATGGACAATGTATTATAGGTTAATGCCTTAGATACCAATCATTTTGATGATGGTACAAAGAGTATTATGTATCATGTTTAGTAATTAATAAAAAGTTATTGTCATATTTCACTTTATATTAATTTGTATATATTATTTATCTAGTGTTCAGATGATCTTTGAAAATATTTAGTTATTTTTAAACCGTCCCTAGTTAAGCATTATCATAGTAGGTCAATGATGATGTGGACAAGACTAGTACATTGTTAGATTGATGATAAAGTGTTGTCATGAATATATGATATCAATTTAACAATATAGGTAGTGGTTAGGAAACTATTACACTGGAAAGACCCACTTGAGAGCCACCTCAATGTTATTGCTTGACAAGTTTTTGTGTATGATCCTCATCACTTGAGATCATTCGGGTCTTAGAGCCCTTTGATGAAGGTGCTAAACATTGAAGTAGTAGATACTAAGGATGAGATGATAAGCTTAACACCCAATGCTAAGTCATATTGTTTCACATTCGCGCTTCTCTTGACATTTATTGTAGTGGTGATAAGCATTAGAGAGAAAAATGTTAAGTAGATGCTAAACACTCACATGATGGTGTGGCACACTCTCTCTTCTCCTTAACACCTCATATAGTAGCTAAGCATTGAAGATTTTCTTATAGTTCCTTACATGAGGAGTTTTATACTTTGGCACAATCAAACTGTTTTCGTAAATGTATTAGTTGTAACGGTTGTCGTTGGGTATGCCACAAATTTTGGAGAATGATGTGAGTGATCAAGATAAGATTTGTCTTTCCTAAGAAGCGAAATTGATATCTTGGGCCCTTAATTGAATCATGTTATGAATAGGTGTGCCCAAACAATTTGATAAGAGATATCACGTTTTTTGATCGGATGATATACTTGAAAGTCAAGAAATTAATAAGATTGGACTATACGAATATGACATTCCATGTTTCGTTGTTGATCTTAGATATAGCGCACACAAGACATATCCATGGAGGATTGACATGTTACACAAGTATCACAATTTGGGGACGCTATTGCATTTCTAGATGTCACTTAGTGTTTGTGAAACACAACCAAATTTGTGATATTCTCTAGGGTCACAATCAAAAGATTTCTTGTATAATAAAATTCCAACACACATATGAATTGTCCAAAAATCATTTTGAAAAGGAAAAGAAACAAAATGAATTAAATCAGACGAAATTGTCAATTTTGACAATTTGACCTCTGAAGAGTAATTTAGGCTTTTGACGTTCTTAAAGATCTTGTATGAAGTTTTGAGTCTTCACAAGATTTATAGAGCGCATAATTTGGAACTGATTAGGTTGTCAAACAATTTCTGGAAATCAGAGAAATTGAGTAGTTTTGCCTAGTACAAATATTTCTTATTTCAGTTCGGATTAGGAGACTCTTCTTATTATATATAAATTTTCTCTTTGGAAAGCCTATGCACAAAACTTAGTCATTTTCAACTATTGTAATAAGAGAAGAATGTTTAATCAATTGTGAGAATTAAGGAATTAATTCTATACAAACCTGTGTAAAATCCTAATTTGGAGCTAGCACTCTAAAGTTTGGGTTTTGTGGAGTTTTTTCTTTTTTTAATCATCTCCGAGGAGATACATGGAGTTTGAGTGGACAACTATAGAGACGATCATCGTTTGAGAATCACTCAAGTGATAAAGCTTTCATAAAGCAAGCACTCTAAGAGGTAAACAATTCTATCATCTATTAAG
>JAYMTE010003107.1:0-10220 GCA_036897545.1 Pelargonium fulgidum
TGATTAGATTTGTAATTTTTGTTTTTTTGATTTGATTCCAAATCTATTAAATGTAGGATTGAATCTTAAATTTGTTAAATTTAGAATTGGTAGAGATTGTTTAATTTTAATTGAGTTTTTTTTTTGTTGTGATTGTTATTTTAATTGAAATTTTAGTTTAAGGGTTCTAATTTTATAAGCTCGTCGGAATCTACAAAGTTTTTGCCGTAATCTTCATGAGCTCGCGGGAATCTTTAAATTTTTTTTCGAAAAACTCATGAATTTGTCGGAATCTGTAAATTTATCGCCGAAAAATTCATGAGTTTGCCGAAATCTTCAAGTGTTATTCGTTTTCTTTAATGTTCTTGAATATGTGAAGAAAAAAGGCATTTTGGTAATTTCAAAGAATTAGAAAGTCACATGCCTAGACATGTGATGAGAGAGATGAATTTTTCATCCAAAAATTAACAAATTCCGTTAAATGACAAATATATAGGGGTTGGGTGATAAGTATGACAGTTTATGTAGCCAGCTGTCATGAGTGCATAATACATATGGGCTATCAGTATTTTCTCTTAGTTTGAATTACTATGTCCTCTTTTAATTTGTACTTTCTTTGCTTTAACGAAGAAAATGCATATCAAATATTTGAATGTGTGTTGCAAATTATTGCTTGTGAAAATTTATCAGGTTTAAGTTGTAATAATGGGTTGGGGCTTGAATTTTTAATCTTTTTGGACCTGGCCCAGTGAGTTAGCGGTTAACGGGTTGATCCGCTCAACAGCCCGCTGACCCACTGCAAAAGACCCACTGGGCGGTTTGACCAGCGGTTTCAATTCTAAAAAACCGAAATGAGCAGTTACATTTTAAAAACACCCAATGGGCGGATTATCCGCCCGTGCCCAGCCCTAGGTATGATGATGCATTTGATCAACTCGTTTTTAAATAATTATTGTTAGATTTCCTCCTCAACATAAGTGTCCCGATTGGTCTTAAAATAAGTTATCTTTATTTTTTACAAATCTAGTTATGTATAAATTACCAATAGTTTGTAATAAATTATTTAATATCTCATGATATTGTTACAATCATAACTACTGCTCCTTTTTTTTTTTGGTTTTCAACCATGGGGTTTCAGAGCGGGCCCGCACTTTGGCGGTTAGCACCTTTAAGCTGTTTGACCACACCCAGACTAATCCCCATTCGAGGTTTGTTCACAGGTTAAGAATTTTACCTTGGCGGTTGGCACCTTTAAGCCGTGTATCTTTATATTTTACAAATCTAGTTACGTATAAATTACCAATAGTTTATAATAAATTAGTTAATATCTCGTGATATTGTTACAACCATAGCTACTGCTCCTTTTTTCTTTTTTTTTTTTAACCATTGGGTTTCAGAGCGGGCTCGCACCTTGGCGGTTGACACCTTTAAGCCGTTTGACCACACCCAGACTAATCCTCATTCGAAGTTTGTTCACATATTAAGGATTTCACCTCTCCCCAAGAGTGTGTTGAGTGGGGATCGATGCCGAAAATTCTTCCCACTCATGCAGCCTGTGTTAACCAACTGCGCCACACCCATTGGGTATGACTACTGCTCCTTAATTCCACATTTTAGAACGGAAATGAGTAGTTTATATTTAGTAAAAAATTTAAGTAATTGGAAAGACCAGCTGTGTTCATACTTCATAGCATGCCTGCTTGCTGCACTGATATAAACTACTTTTCTTGTTCTGATTCTATATACATATGTGCATATCATTCAACTTTTCTTTTAGTTTCTGTTGATTCTGTCTCTGCACAAAATCACATATCTTCACTAGACCCCCAACCAAGGGCCAATGAGATGTCAGGTTTTATTTAACACAAATATTTATACAGCTTTATTTGACATGAATACAAAATGAAAGACTCGCAAATTGCATATCTGACCAAAATTTCCAACAAAGGAATTAGTACATAAAATGGTAATGGGTAATCAGAGAAGCAAAAACGATAGCCACCAACAAGTTTGAAAACCATCTACTAGTTATTATTTTACCAGCCAAACTTCTTTTTCTTCTTCTTCTTCTTGTCGACATAAGCCAGAAGCTCCTCCTGTTTGGACACTGCATCCTCCAAAGCCTGCATTGCATATACACAACAGTAATTACAGCCTCGACATTATCATTTCAAGGAATATAACAGAAACACGTATAACAATGCATCGTTGTACCTTCTTGGTCGCATTAAGTTCTTGCTCCAAGCTTTCGGCCCGGGTTACAGCAGCATTTAGCATCTCCTCCTTCTCGGGTGGCATAGTTTGAGGTTTTGAGCTGTAAACATTCACTTTCTCTTCCAATTCAGCCATACGTTTCAAGACAGCAAAGTAGTCTGCGCTTGAGATCACAGGTTCGGGCAGGCGGTTCCTATGTTCCGGTTCTTTCACCACTGTGTCAACACAATAAACGGGATTGGTGGAGTAGATGGATGCATCTGTGAGCTTCCTAGGCATGTTCCGGGTCACTTTGATCATGGTGACAATGCCCATAACAAAGGCCATAACCCCAGTGAATATCTGGTTGCTATACCCATCAGGCATATCTGGTCGCATTAACTGACCATTTGCAGCTGCAAGTCATACAAACCTCATCATATATATAAAATAAGGGAGATAGAGATAGAGAGAGTTCACTGGAAAATCTAATCAAGTATAATCACATACATGAAATCATATTCTGTTCTCAATACTTCCCAAGAGGAAGTTTCCACTGTGAAAACATCCGTATATGCTCTTTCTTGCCAATTAAAAAAAGAAGAAAAATATAGTCCGCTCTTCCTGACTTATAAAAGCATGATTAGGATTGGGATATCCTGACAAGTTTTTATGCACTTTACGACACTATTCACTCCCTATTCTAGGTCCATTTCCCGCTCACATGATGTAGCAAACTAATTTACTAGCCTATCAAACTAAATTAACAGGGATGCTATGAACAGATCACCTTCAACAAATGTACCAATGAATCATAGTGATAGACTGATAGTATTAGCCAACTCATTCAGGTTTTTATTTCCTACAAACTCAAAAACAAAAAAAAAAAAATAATAATTCCATGGAAGATTACATCTACAAGAGAAAAATATGACTAGTGGACACTTATCAGATATACCTATTGTAGTCACAAAATACATTCTTCATAGTTCACAATACAGTAATAACTTGATAGAAACTATATATATATAAGCTTTGTACCTTTAGTAATGGCAAGACCTTGATTTTCAACCATTTTTTGCCAATCCATAGGTTTATCAACAATTGGAACTATGCCCGGTTGCTTATAAGACGGGGTGGTATTCCCATTTAAGCAAGCCTGCAGATTATTTTTCAAAAATAGAATCAAAGAGGGACACTAAGAGCAATGATTTACAATAAAATCAAGGAAGGGGACATAAAAGAAAAGAATACACAAAAAATGAAAATAAAAGAAAATTGAAAAAAAAAAAAAAAAGTGTAACTCTATAGTACTCATCAATAAGGTAAACAAAAGATCACACCAGAATGACACAATGGGTTGAATTGGCATATATCAAGGGCGTATAAAGTTGTAACGTCCAATGAGTCAACCATCTTGATTGCATGCATAATACTTATATGAAAAAATGTTTACTGAAGTGAGACCAAAAGCACTTTTGAATCCTACTACCATTACCAAACAACTTACTGTCAGCAGTGCCAAATTGGTAAGCCAACCTTAAGACCTCCTGAATGAACTAAGTCTGCATACTTACTTCTTCCTTAACAGTGGAGATTTGTGGAAGGTCTACAGGTTCTACGGGGAAGGATGGAGGGTTAGATCGTGAATCAGCTGCTTTTGGAGTTGCCCCCACATTGGAAGAGTCGTTACCCTGAAAAGAGCACATAAGCAGTCATTAAATGACCAAGAAATACCAAAACCAGACAGAAAACCAAATAGCTTAAAGAAAAGGGATAATTGAGCAGTCAATGTATGGCAACTAGAAGGGCATAACATCACACACACACAAAATTAACAGGTGAGACCTTCTCTTCCTCAACAATTGTCTTCCCATCAGAGACTCGAGCACCCTTACATTTGTGTTCACCATTCTGAACCATCTGCAAATCCATTGTCCATTTAAAATTAATACTTCATGAGGAATACAATTTGTTCCATAATGCGCAAAAGCCAATATAAAAGAAAAGCAAAAGTAGTAGTCACCTTTAGTATCTCTGGACTTTTCCATGGACCCTTATCAGAGCGCATGCAGCCTCCTTGATCAGCACAAGTACAAGTACCCCCCAAGAAGTCAGGCAACTCACTGATATCAAGCCAACCACACACAAGCACGCACATAATTTAAGAATAAGCCTATTATAAGAAATCAAATTGGCAGAGAAGCACATAATGAAATCACTCAGTTAGGAAACCCACCTAGCATCAATTATTTCAAGCAGCTTGCTCTGGTACTTGTTACCTAGAACCTGATGAATGGTATCTTTTACACATTAATTCATACCCCATAGTAAAAATAAAAATCACAAGTTAATGTATGCCTACATGAATCTTGGCTGTAGTCTTAGGGTCAAGGAAAGACTTGACAGTGTTCCACAACATTCTAAATCCAGAACCTGCATTGATGATGAACATGCTATTCAAGGTCTGCAGTAAGGAAAACAAATACTCAGCATTATGATTCTGTCATATACATGAAAAGGTCACAAGGTAGCATTTATATAATATGAAGAAGAACTGGCACCTCGGGATAATAGTCACCATCAATCTTCTGAATGCGAGTAATAAGGTCCCTTGCAATTTTGTTAAAGTTTTTAAGTCCCTGTTGCATGGATACAAAGTTAAGTTATAATTTTGTTTTCTGTTCCTATTGGCTTTGAAATGGAAAAGATATCACACATTCCAAAAATCAAAGTAATCAAAAGACTTAATAGATTATTACATGCACTGTTCTATTTGCATACTCTAAAGATCCATTATCATCAATAACTTAATACCACTATCAAACAAACTAGAGCTTTTATGCAATTCTCAAAGAGGGGTATTATTGCTTGACATACCACTCCTTGCACATCCAGGATGGTTGTACTTTGATCTATGTGCCTCTTTGCTGCAATGGAGCAAGCTGGAAACTTAACATCGAATGTCCTTTCGAACTCCTTAACATGGTTTTTAACATAACGGTCCAGGTCCGTGACTTGCATTAACTTGTTAGGATCTACTTTGCCCAGTTTCTCAATGTATACAGGTCGTCCTTCCTTATCAACTCCATGATGCCCTTGGGGATAGTATTCCAAGACTTCATTCAGTTCTTTATATTCAAATTCCTTAAACAAAGAGCAGACAAAACAAGGATCAAATTCGGCACTGGGAGCACAGTTTATGGTTTAAAGAACAATAACAGAATGAACAAAAATAATATGATGAAATACCTCAACAATAGTATCAGTACCAAATTCCTTCCTCCACTGAAGCATGTCAGTCCACATTAGCTTTGTTTTTTCAGGATCGAATTTCCTAGCCTTCAAAAATCTGTATTATCAAATGGAAAGTTTACAGGTCACTGAAGAATGAAATATTAACCCGGTAATGTACAAGAATAAATATCTACGAAGGCTATTAATATTCATAGCAGCCTTGACATGCTAAACACAATGCGGTCACTGAAGAATGAAACATTAACCCGGTAATGTACAAGAATAAATATCTACAAAGGCTATTAATATTCATAGCAGCCTTGACATGCTAAACACAAAGTCCGGTGTTCTACTTCTACATAATCATGTGATTACTGCAGACAATGCTTTGCATAAGAATGTATTCTGCACGTGTCTACTATGAGTCCCTTGGAATGCAGCCAAAAATTGTGTGACAACAGAACATTTTAATTTGACAATAATGTATATGTTAAAACACTTAAGGAGTCTACATTGTTCTCAATAAGTTTTAGAACACTGCAGCCAGTTAGCAGATCTGAAACCTTGCGTTTTTCTACAAAACCGATGATGGAACAAGAGAAGTAACCTGAGCAACATATGATAATCATCGTGTCTTGGAGGCAGCAGTTCCTCTGATAGAAGTGCCTGACGAAGAGCCTCAACTGCCTTTACTTCCTCCTCATCATGTACATCGTCAATAATAAGACACATAACTTTACTGCTCCTCCTATTTCTTTTTGTTAAAGAATGTCGGAAACTTTTTGCCTTTTTCCTAAAAGACCCTATTCGAGAGTCATTATCGAGACCTGTAAAATAAAAATTAATTAGATCTAACAACCAACGAACAGGTACCATGTACATGCATTTCTCCTTCTTCTTCTTTTTTTTGCGTGAATAATCCGGATTCCACCCGGAAAGGACCACAAGGGTGGTAAAGCTCTCCCTACCAACTTTAAGCTGCTGCATTCCCTAACTCTCAAACCTAGGACCTGACATTAGGCCTTTTTTTTCTTTTCTTTTTTGCTATTCTATTTTTGCACCGTATTATTGCCAAAAGTATGAGGTATATATATGAACGAAAAAGAGAAAATGATAAGAAAAACAAGAAGTAACCAGTGTTTTCAATGGTCGTTTAAGTTGATTTTTTTAAGCTCAAATGATCTAATTTTGAATGAATCAACAACCATGATTAGAGTCCTATGTCCTCATTCTCAATGTCATCAAAATGTGTGCTCACTAACAAATGAGGTCGTACATTCCATAACATTGCCCCAATCTCTGTTCTATAAAATTGCTAGACTAATTGTGGAACTTGTGGAATTCTAATGAAATGAAATGAAAAGAAAAACATAATGTGAACCATACAATGCAACAACATGATCTATTTTTTCATTTTTACCTGTTTTTGGAGATTGAGGAACCGACATGATGTCTTCGGGGAAGATTCAGCTAAGTCTAAAATGGTGATGAAGCCAAAGGTAGAGGAATAATCAACCACACTACCATCAATATGCCACAACCAGTTGCCTGCACACAAATTGTCACAGCGGCATTTCCACAAACACAAGACAGTCAAAACAAGGAATGTACCAAGAAACCAACCAAAACAGTAAAATCCACCTCAGAAAACACAACGATTACCGATTCAAACGAAAACCCAGAAAAAATGTCATTAAAATTATCAACTTGCCTTTACAGAACAGCAATGTGATAAGAAACCCCCATTAACCTAATGAAAGCAAGGCTTGGGAGAGAAATGGGGAACATCGTGTGATTATGAAATCAGTGGCTTGTAATCTCTGCTAAAGTGGAGGACCATTCGAAAATGGCGGAAGGACATAGTGGTGCACACGTTGCGCGCCAATGTAGATGCGCCCTATTCAGTGTTATGTTGACTGGATGAGCTCATATTTGAACCCGACTTGATTATTAAACGAGACAACACGGAACAGATACAGCTTATTTACGAGCAAGTTGATGAAACATTTGAGGTGGCAATCGGTTGGATGAGATATGATCGGATCGAATTTAGTTCGGAATTCGGATTTAAATATGAGATTCAATCTGATTTGATAATATTTCGAATCGAACCAGACAAATTCACACAATTTATGGATTTGTCCGATCTCATCTGAAATTGATCAAATCGGATTGGATATTTCGGATGTCCACAAATTCGAATCCATATTACCGTCTCTGCTAGACATAACTCATTGAGTCACTTTTTCCAGAAAATATTTGTAAAATTAATATTTTTACTCTTAAATGTGTGGTTCAATATATCGGTTGCACTATTTGTTTAGGACTAGAAGTAGTAGTCGTGTTAATTGAGATTAACACAAACCCGACTCGATAATTAAACGAATTAAGTGATTCCATGTGAACTAAACACAAATTTGATTAAACTGAAACAAAATTGATTTTACTTCGTGTCGTGCTCGTAGCATGACTTATGGCGCATCAAGAACAATGCAAAAATTAACCCAAAGTGATAGAGTGGGTACTCACCTTTCATTCTTGAGGATTTAGTTTTAAGCCACCCTCAAGGTAACGTGGTTGTTTGAGTTGTTACGGATAAAATCACCCACAAATACCTGCGAAACTGAAATTAGGGTTTCAAATATTTAATCCCAAATTCGAAAATCCAGATATTTCTTGCCCATCTCCACCCCTCATTAGCCATATCCATTCTACTTCTCATAGCTCCGTAGCCTTTCTCTCCTCACAGCTCATTTTCTCTCTCTAACTTCATCTCCATCTTCACTGCACAGGTCAGTCCCAAATCCTTTTAATTTTCTCCACTTTGAATCATTTGATTTACTTTACTGTTCAGCTCAGTTCTGGGTAGTAGTTGATGCTTAAAGCTTTAATTTTTCTCTGAATCTTAATTTTTCAACATTGTTTGCTCTGTAATTTTGAAAAAGATTGTATTTTTAGTACGCTGAATTGATCCTGATATTGGGTACATTTGGAGCTATTTTGCTATGAATTTACATAAATTGTTTCTAGGTAATTACTTACTCTGAGGAATTCTGCTCTGTTGTGTGAATATGAATTTTTTTTTTTTCCTGATTTTCTTCTGTTGTTGAGTAAATTGAATTTTGATTATTGAATTTTTTTTTCTTTTTGTGAATTTTCATGTTCATGTTATATGTGAAGAAAATGAGGTAGCCGTTGGATTTTAATTTTTTTTAGGAACGAGAATGAGATTATCAATTTTCATGTTTGGATTAGGATTTTTCTGTCATGAGAATTGCTCTAAAATCTCATTCGCATTTTTTGTTCTCATTCATATTCCAAAAGTAATAATCCAAACGCTACCTTCAAGGTTTTGTTTCGGCTGTTTAAATTCAACAATGGCTGCCTTTCCTTACATTGTTGCGTGATTGTGAAATGTCTGAGCTTTTCATTTAAAATTAGTTAATTATTAACTTGCATTGCCAATATGGAGATAGAAAAACAACGCAAGTTGCAAACCATATCGGCAACGGAAAGGAAAAGAGAAAAAGAGAGAGAATGGGGAGCAGAGTGGTGGGTGGGGGGAGCCTGAGAGCAATGCCACTGATGAATCCTCCCAAGATTCTTTGTCTTCTTCAAAGCTTCAGCAACTACGGCACCTTCTTCAAGAGGACCCACAGCCGTATCTACTCAACAACAAACAACACTGATGCCTCATCTCTTCAACCTCCTGACGTCCCCCGCTTGGCTCAAACTGCCCGAATATCTCTTACCCCACAGGAGGTACATGTCTTTGCTTTCTAGGTTTTTCATTTTACCTGATTTTATGCTTACCCCTTTGTCCTTTTTTTTCTAT
The DNA here is from genome assembly GCA_036897545.1 of Pelargonium fulgidum. Taxonomy (NCBI): domain Eukaryota; kingdom Viridiplantae; phylum Streptophyta; class Magnoliopsida; order Geraniales; family Geraniaceae; genus Pelargonium; species Pelargonium fulgidum. The sequence goes on from JAYMTE010003107.1 coordinate 9,245, forward strand.
AGGTTGAGGAATTTGCTCCAAAGATTAATCAAGTCATAGATTGGTATGCTTGGCTTTCTCTTTCCCTCTCACTACACCCTATCATTTGATGGGTTAATATTATTCTTAAATGTTTTTCCTCCTATAATTATTAATGTTTGACAAGTCTTAGTTTTCTGTATTGCTAGAATGTTCATGTTTATTAGAATCTAGACTTTGGTTCTTGGAAATGCTAAAGTTGTCTGGTGCTTTTTAGAGAAGATAATGTCCACCTTTCGTGATTGTCACTCTTTTGGTAGTGTGAATGAAAAGAAGAAGATAACTAACTTTGAATTTCATGATGTAATTGGGTAGTGGCTCACAAATTTTTATATTTTTAGAACTTTAGCTGTTAAAAGGTTGATTCTCAGCCAAGTCTAAAAGTCCTTGGATCCCCACAAAGTTATTGAGACGGGAACAGGTGAGAGATGTTATGCTGTCTCTGGCTTGGACGATTCTCAACCATAAATAATTTGGTTGATATTCTTTTTTTCTCAATTGCTAATATCCTACTTGAACATTGAGTTATAAATGTAGGCTGTTAGCGCCTAGTTATCCAAAAATTTATCCTATACATAGTAGTTGGCAATGAGTGGTGGCTGAGGATTTTCAAGTTTGTTGAGATGTCTATTTGTTTTTGCTTGATTCCAAATTTTCTAATAAAGCTGTATAATGCTGATTATGTCAGTCTTGAGGCGTATTGAATTCAAATTACAAAATATAATTATATCATTATGTCATCTAGGATTCTAGGTCTTGAATTTCAGTATCACTAGGTTAACTGAATAAAGTAGTGTAGGTCTTGAATTTTCCACCAATTGTAAGGTGATTTATTTTAACTTCTCTGGGGCCCTTGGATTAATCTCATGACTATGACGACAACAATTTTGTGAATACTAATTTTGGATCTTCATGGCAGGTTTGGGCCGCTTCAGTATGTTGATCTTGAAAGCATTGA
>JAYMTE010003108.1:0-10219 GCA_036897545.1 Pelargonium fulgidum
CTCGTATTTACCCTTATCTATCATTCAAATAATTTAAAACATGATTTGCATTTGTAATTATCATTTTAACCTCATACATTTTTTTATTCACTTTAACAATATTCACTTACATATTTGTTTATTTATGAACATTTACATAAAAATTAAATTGAAAACTCATATCAATTGCTTAAACAATCAAAAATTCAATTTACATATGTGAATTGTGAAAATATAGTTGAAGAGAATGGTATTTTAGTAATTTTAGATTTTAAATTTCATTTCCAGTCATTCCTGTTTATACCAAACATGTGAAGTGAATGAAAGAAAAAGGCTAGAAAGAGCATTTCATTTCAAGGCATTCCTGTGTACGATTTCAATTCATTGTGAATGGGAAATTGCTAAGCCTCTTCCTCTTTCGCCGATCAGCGTCCTCACCACCACCACCACGGCTTCTCTTTCCTCCCTCACATTGACTTTCTCCAATTTTGAATCACTGTGAAACAATTCATTTTAAGCATTTGAAAATTCTTAATCCTCCAAGAGGAAAAAATGGGAATTGGAGCCAATTCAATCTCAAAAAGATTCAGATACAATAACTCAATCTTGTAAATATTAACAAACAAAACCTACTAAGCTTCTACTATAGGCATCATGAGCCACATACAATCAACTATAGATGTAAGCACAAGAATCTTAACTTTCAGAGAAACAAAACACATGTTAATTTTCTTGGACCATCCTTATCAACATTACAAGAAACCAAGATTTTGAATCATCCATCAGGACATGTAGTCATTCATATTAGCGTCATCAGCGCGCTGCGATGCTCCTTGATCGCTTCCGGTAGTCCTTTTGCTCATGTTTGCTCGCTGCACTAGCCGGACCAATGCTTGAACCACTTCCGACATAGGAGGTCGGAACTCGGGCTCAGGCTGTCCCAAGACAACAATATTACAAATCATAAGTTCAGTACGATCAAACATAAAGGATTAATAAAATCTGTACGTTGAATTGTTCAAATTTTCAAAAATTGCCCAATTTCAATTAAAAAGATCTTTCGACGAACCAAATGCTTAAAATGACGAAACTGACCAATAGAAATTCATTTTTTAATAAACTGAAACAACCGTCACACTCATCTCGAAAATCTACGTGATATTAACATAAAAATCACCCAAAATTCCTCATGAAAAGTTGCATGAAATGAACACAAGAATAATCCAAATCAAATATTAGAACACAAAATGATGAATTTTTCTTTATTTTTTAAGTTTTTGATTTGTATGACTAAGGGGGCAAAAATGTCGATTCACAAGTCCAAAATTGTCCTCAGGTTTCTGGGCAAATCACTATTTTTACTAGTCCAAAAGTGTGAAAAATCAGGGTTAAAACTTATAGCTTTTGAACAGCCTGCGAATATAAATGACTAGCATCTTCTTGGTTTTGTCAATCTTTTTGGCCCAAGACTAACAATACAATACTACAAATCTTCTATATTTGATTTTTGAATTACCTGGACACAGAGAGCAATGACATCAGCGAATCGGGAGAGAGACTTCATAGGGTAAAGCCCTTCGAGTGCAGGATCAACCATTTTGGACAATGCATCAATGTCGTGGAGCTGAGGAGTGGCCCAACGAACCAGTGATTGCTCGGACCTTGGCCTTGAACTGCCAGAGAATGTTGAACTCGTTGTTAGAAAGACTGAGTTTCTTCTATTTTCAAATGCATAGAAAAGAACATTTAGAATATCAAACCACGGTTATGTCAAGAGTTACCTATCAAATGGTTTACGGCCGCTAATTAGCTCCAACATGACCACTCCGAAACTATAAACATCGCTCTTGAGATTATACTGACCGGACATTGCAACCTCTGGCGCACTGTATCCAGATCCCAAGTTTTGATTCAATGCCTGCATAGTCAAATGACAAGAAATGTCAGCATGTAGTAAGGATCACGGGATGTTTCTTCCACAATTAGTAACTTATTGACCACATTATTCAATGAACAAAATATTTCAAATTTGATGACAGAAAATAAGCTACAGAATAGCTTAGACATGTTTTACGCTGAGCAAATAATTGGTGGTTACACTTTGTTGCACGCTATCACGGGGTTTGATAAGGTTGAACTTTACTAGGAAAAGCCAGTAAAACTCAAATAAAGAACTAGTTGCACATTATTATCACCAGGACAACTGCTGTGAAGGAGGGTCTATGTGGCTGACTCGTTTTAGAAATTCTACGATATTAACAATTGTGTGCGGGAGTTGAAAGGTCAATGTAAAAGAGTATGTTGAGTTCTTTTCTCAGTTCAGTCAGTTACATGAACAAAATTATATCAACTTGAATTATAAACTGACCAGTGGTAAGCACAAGTATTCGCCAAACCACAAAAGCCATATGTGATATGAGTTTAAAATGCTCATTATTTACCTGGTCGGCATTTGGAATAAAGCTTGCAAGGCCAGAGTCTGAAAGGTGAGGATTAAGCTCTCCGTCCAGTAATATATTGGCTGATTTGATATTTTTATGAACAATTGAAGGTGAGCAAACTTCATGTAGATACCTGAAAAGTCCGTTTGTGAGTACCCTTAAGCAACTTCTCGGTATATAGAAACGTAGAGACCACTTGAATATGAAAAGAAAGACTATTTTTCTTTTAACCCTCAACTTACTCTAAAGCTCGTGCAGTCCCCAAAGCAATCTTGACGCGGGAGTTCCATGTTAATGGCTTGTTGTATTCGTCTGCTAGGTGCAAGAAGTCATGTAGTGACCCATTTTTATGGTATTCATAAATAAGCAAGTGCATTCCATGCTCTGAACAATAACCCGTCAGCTCCGTTACATTTGGGTGATGCAACCGGGAGATGTCTGAAACTATCTCCGTGAAATCTTCAGAAAATTCACGGGGGAGGGCAGAGGAGTCTATCTTCTTCACGGCTAGAACCTATCGTATAGTTGTAATAAAGTAACAAATTAAGAACTAATATACTAAAATCTTTTGAATTGTTATGTTTATAACTCATAGAAAAATATAACTTTTAAGGCTAGAGCTAGCAAATGGGTCAGCTGCCCACGACCCATCACTGATCTGGCCCATTAATCATAGCGGGGCCGGGAAGACAAAAGTGGTCCTATAGACATGCAGGCATTTTTGGACCGACCTTGTAGGCCCATTTGCCAGTTCTTTCTAACTATAGAATACTGGACCCATGAAAAACAATTGTGATACGATCGAATATTGTCGGTTAGTCAATAAAAGAGACTGTACCTTCCCATCATCAAACTGAGCCCGATAAACACGTCCAAAAGATCCCTCGCCAAGAAGGTTGTCAACGCTAAAGCTACCAGTGGCCATCTGCAGGTCTGCTATTGAATACGATTTCACATTTATAGGAGCTATATTAGCTTTCTTGACCACAACAGGCTTATTTGAAAATTCTTCTTCGTCAAATGATTTGTGGCGTTCCATAGGTGGGGGTCTAAGATTTATCGGGGCAGGAGTATCAAATGTTTTTATATCGATCGTGGAGGGATTTTGTACAGACTTCATTTCTGCAACGCAATGTTACAAGCAAAATATAAAAATTCGGCTTGAGAAAAAGAGGAGCAGATTGGCTAAAAGGTCAAAAGACACAGAATAAGAATCACCTTGCACTTCATTCGAAGCAAGAGGAGCGAAGGGCTGGTTATCGAGCTTTTCAATATCCGAGGATGATCTCTTGGATCTTTTCTTGACTAAGAAGACTGCTAAAATAGCACCAACAACAAGGATGGAAATTACGATTCCTGCAACACCACCGGCCCCAATTCCTGACTTTTTGCTACTACCATTGGCACCACTATTAGATGGGCTGTTATTGCTTCCCGAGCGGTTTCTGCTTGGTCTGGTGGCAGGAGGCGTTCCTGGTGGAGGTGGGGGTGCTGGCCCCGAGCTAAATGCATTACCATCCTTCCTGTCATGATTGTAGGTCTGGTTCCGTGATATCGAAAACAAAATAAAATCTTCACGACTAGCGAAACAAGAGTTATTAACTTATGACATGTCATTTACTTACTGCAGATTAATGTTCTTCAACTGCTGAGGAATCCAACCGGTAAATTTATTGTTTGCAATGTTCCTGAAAACCATAAACGTATTGTAAGGCTACATTACACGTCCTTTTAGAGAACAAAAGTACAAAACATCAAAATTTCCCGTTATGTACAAAATTGGACACTCACAAGTTCTCTAGGGGAAGATTGGCGAGGACGTCAATAGGACCTGTAAACTGGTTGTTTTGCAAATACCTGTTGTAAGATTAATACAATAAGCAGCAACCCTTAACCGAATACTGAATATTAGCACCGTAGCCAAAAACTTCAGCAACACTTACATGCTGGTCATACTTGAAAGAGAAACAAAACTTGTTGGGAGGTTACCCGTCAGACTATTGTAAGATAGGTCCCTGAAGTAGAAACACAGAGGTTGTTGTCAATTCTTACGAATTTCTTAAAACTTATCTGAAGAATGTTACTCCATTTCTATAACATAGCATGCAGTTCATACTTAATGAATGTTGAAGACCAAATTCCACAAATCATTGTAAAATAGGCAACGGTAAATAAAAAGTGCCGCCAGAAATATAATAAGTGAACTTTCAAGCGGACTGAGTAAATATTACAAATTAGTGGAGATTTGTTAGGCGTGGGATGAGAGATCTTACATCGTAGAAAGGGAAGTAAGTTTCCCGAAAAAGTCACCCACGTTGCTGAGCTGATTGTGAGCAATGTTTCTACACTCAGAAAGACATAACAGTAAGTGTGTAGTTTGAAATATTGGATAAGTTCAGTCAAGAGAAGAGTAATGATAAATTTACTCACAGGTACTTAAGAGAAGTCATAGTGGAAACGGAATAAGGAAGGCTTCCCGTAAATTGATTATTAGCCAAGTTTCTGCATGTAAGAGAATAGACATTGTCAATGAACGGAAAATCAGCGAACGACAAATGAGAAAATGGAAACAGGTGCGCATATGGTGCGGAGTGGCAATACAGTTGCTGAAGGTTTGGAGGAAGTTGATAAGGTAGATCTCCTCCGATATTATTGTTGCTCACATCACTGCAAAATATTTCCAAATCACAGTTATCGTAATGCAAAAATAGAGAGCGAGATAAATGATCAAAAAATGCATAGGGCCATGGATCTTACAGTATGGTTACCGAAGTCATCTTATCGAGCTGGAACCCCAAAGACCCCGATAGTTGAAGGCCTGATAATTTACTGCAAGGAAATAGCAAAAACCAACAGGTACATATCAGAACCAACCATTGTGATCTAAAAGGACCGTGGAAGGGAACGAAAGGTGAAATGGAAAATTACATTTCTGTAACTCTATTGCCAGAGCAAGTAACGCCTTTCCAATTCTGCCCACATGGATCGTTGCCAGATGAGCTCCACTGGGTTAGCTGAGATGGTGAGTTCAAACTGGTGTACACAGCATTTAGAGCAGCAGCTGCACATCGAGCACGACAACATTGTGACTAGTGTATAAATCATACGACTCAGAACACAAAATTCTTCCAAGACTATGTCACAGATTATGATGAATAACAAAAAGGACATAGACCATTTCAACAGGCCAATAAAAATTGACGATTATATACATCATACAACTCAAAACACAAAGTTTTCCCATGGCTGTGTGGTAAATTGTGATGAATAACAAACAAGATACGGACCATTTCAACAGGCCAATAAAAATCGCCGCCTATCCTGATACCTTGATGTTTACCAGAAACTGACAGACGCTAAATTGTGCTCCTGAGGCCTACATTTTCATTCTCCCTTTTCGAATTGCTCCATGCCAAACAAGAGAAATTGAAGTTTCAATCAACTATTTAGTCGAGTTCATCGAACCGGGTCAGCCTTTAATTCATAGCAGCAGCATCAATATTCAATCAAGCAAGGAACTTGAGAACCTAAACAACACATCTTCACCAGAAACCACCAATCTACATCTACCATAACCCAGAAATTGCATCAAAACCCAGAATTTGCCATAGACCACTATACCAAATCCAATGAACAGATAGATAAAGTCCTTCACTTTCAACCATATTTCACTAGAACAGAAACTAAAATCTTTGCTCAAAACCTAGAACAGATGGTCACTGTCAGTCCTCAAAGTTGTGATTTTTCAATCCAAAAACCAACCTCATCAGACAACCGATCTCCACAATCTCAACACCCAATCCTCCATCAAAACCAGTGTAAACAAAAACCCAGATACTGGTTTTGGAACCCACAAAAAAAATTGCAGATTTGAGCTAGATTAGCACACAAACACACACATTGCTACCAACAAAAAGCAAAAAGCAAGAGCAGAAACAAAACGCCAGAACACAGACTAGTAAACATAAGAGTCAAAGCACTTACCATCTCCTGGATCTGTGTCTCCATTGATGAAACTTGGTCTCAAACCCAAAATGCAGACAGTAAAAACCAACACCCTCCAATCCATCTCTCTCTCTCTCACAACAAAACTGTTTTACTCAAAAAACCCAAATTTGCTTAATAATTAGCAGCTCAGTTCCTCTCTCTCTCTCTCTAGTTTCAATGGAAGATTTTATACTTATTTAGCCATACCAAGAAAAGCTGGCAGGCACGAACTGCCAGAAGAATCCGAAGCCACAGAATACTTTTTTTTTTTTTTTTTTTGGGAATTAATAATTATTTTACCAATTCTTTCTCTTGACTCTGTACTGTTTCTTGAAGATTAAAAAATATAGTAAAAACTAAAAAGGAAAAAAGAAAATAAAAACACTGTTTTTGGTAATTGGTAGGTGTATGTATCAGCTGTATGTTATTACACTTTTTTGTTTTGTTTTTGTTTTTGTTTTTGTGTAGCAGTAGCTTTCAAACACGCTTTCTGCTTCAAGGCTTGAAGATTTCAATTATATACACAAATTAATATAATTGGGATTGAGATTGCTTTTATTTTTTGAACAGATTCTTCTCTACAATTTTAATGGTAATAAAATAGCAATCAATAGCTGCTGAATATCCTTTCTTTTGTAATAATTACTCAATCATTTCACTTTTCTCAACAAAAAAAAAAAAAAGAGAGAAATTATTGTCATTTGAGATGGAAAATAATTTATGAAATGTCCAAAAGTTAGCTAATCATCTGTATCTATTATTTACTACTAGTATAAAAACTTAATATTTGATTAATATATAATACAACTAGTGAGATGTGAGTTTTCTAGTTTTCATGTCATTTATCCGATAGAGACGACAGTCCGTGCATGTGTGGTTCATGTCGTGTTATACAATGTAACACGAATATGACACATTTTGTGTGTTGGAGCGATTAAACATTTGCTACTATACTCTTAAGTGTGTGTTGTGCGTGTTACAATTACTAAACACGTCGTGTTGTTCTTGATACTCAACACTAATATAACACAATTATAAAATGTGTGATTCTAAACAAACTACTAATATTATTGTCTTGTGCTCTAACATAAGCCATCAGTTTTATTTATTGGTTAACATTGATCTATTTGTTCGTAATCAATACATGCATGTAACAAAATTGATAATAACATAGTATAATTAGTTCTCATTTTCTTTGCATAAAAGGTAAGATTTAACCAAACAAACTCAAATCTTAACAAACTGAACAGATTTTTGTTTTTACCAAATTTAGTTATGACACTTTTGCTAGATTTGCTTTTATCAAGATTTTGAGATAATGGGTTTTGTACAAAATCCGAGGAGGACAATTTTTTTTGGAGGAGTGTGTTAGTCAAATGTCAGAGGTTGTAGGAGATGGCTCCAACTCCTATTAATTTATTTGTTTTATTTTTCATTTTCTTTTACTTCACTTCTCGTGACTTTTATTTTCATTTTTGGCAGTTTCTTTCTTGTATTGTGAGTTAGGTAATTATAGCGGTTAAGTGAAGCTTTAACGGCATTTTCATTGCTAAAGTTAGTTAAAAGTTCACAATGTGGGGCTTTTATAACTCTCTACCTACAATTTTAGTTGCTAAACAATGACATTTAAATACTGTTTAACTCAACCCCACACAATATAACAAGAAAAATGCTATTTCTCCTCAATTCTGTACAAAATTTTGTGTACAAATAAATGTGGCATCCTATGTAACAACACAATTTCTTATTTTTATAGCTTAATATTAAATTTAAACGAATAATAATCGGACACATACAATACCACTACTCTCCCATGAATTATTGGCGCGAAGCGCCCAGTTTATAACACATATTGTACACATGTCAAATTTTAATTCGTCCAACTCATTATCAATATATTTGATGTGGCATATCTACCTAATTGCCACATCACTTTGTACAAAAAAAAAAATTGTAGCATTACTCATATAACGACAAGTACACTTGACAATATGGGTCACGGGCTTATCGGGATGAGAACAGGAAAATCGTATAATATATATATAATTTCTAATGAGTATCCCAATTGAAAAAAAATTTCAATTGATTGACACGCGTCAGTAGGACTCACTATTAATAAAATGAAATAAAAATAAACTTTGAATTAAATAATTATTTAAATTTTTTTATCAAACTATTTTAATTAAAATATAAAAAAGTTGTACTCATTAGTATTAAAATAAAAATAAAAATAAATCAATAAAATCTATTATTTTGTGTTCCATATCGGTTATAAATGAAAAGTAAAGTAAAAATTATCTCTATAAATAATTGCTCCATGTTTTCATTAGTTTCAGCAAAGATATAATATATTTCAATAGCATTTTAAATATTAAGTATACTAATGGTAATGCCCAATAATTCAAATTCAGTTAAAAAAATTATTCACCAAATCGATTGAAATCGATCGTAATATTTGCATCCAATTTTGTTGGTGATCAGTAATAAAATTAAAAACTACGATAACCTATATATTCTAGAAGAATACAATCAGATTTATTTTTCATAATAATGATTAGTCAATGTTATTTAGTGCACTACAATAATGAAAACCCGAGCAATGTTGGGTACCAAAACTAGTTCAATTAAACAAATGAAAAGTAGAGTAATAAATATGTAATTTTTAACATGGTCTATTTAAGTTTGCGCCTCACGTTGCTAGGTGTCAACGAGTATATGAAGAACAATTGTTATGCAAAAAAGACGCATACTTAACCATGTTAGGGCAAAAAACTCGCATATTTTGTTTACATGATAAAAGTAGCTTAATAGAAATGTATACGATCTTTGTTGCTTAAGCTCTCTGTCAACGTATTCAAGTGTCAACAAGTATTTGAATCACAATTGTCAAAGCTCACGTGTCTTTATCATATTAACGAACATATTGTTTATTAAGAACATGTGTTTTTTGGCATGGCATGTTTAAGCTTGCGACTCACATCAGTAGGTGTCAACAAATATTTGAAGCATCATTGTAAAAGAAATGAGTTACAAGTTTAAACAAGTCGAGAAAAACAGTCACATGATAAAATCATATTAATAAAATATATCATGATGAGAAAGCATGCGATTTTTAACATGCCCTATTTAAGCTTGTGATTGAATTGTCATTTGAAGAATATTTGTCAAAGAAATAGATTGCATGCTTTAATGGATCAATCTGAAAACAAACTATCGTATTTTTCTATAGTAATAAAAAGTGGTTTAATAAGATTTTGTGCGTTTTTTGGCACGATATGTTTAAAATAGTGGTGTGTCAACAAGGAATTTGGTGAGGAATCAAAATCTTTTGGTTTCTTTCACTTCAATTCATCTACAACTATATAATAATGGTGTCATTGTAGCCACATTTTCTTCATGTTTTTTTTTTTGTTGTATTATTGTAAAGGGTCAAAATTGTAAACTTTGTCTCATGATTCATTGCATATACCTACTATTTAATGCTAAATCAAGGCATGTCACATTAAATGTAATTCAAGATTGCTAAGACATCACTAAGAAGAAAAAAACTGATAAAATAGGAGGTATTAGTTACATAATATACAATATGTTTGGTTTCAAAAATATTATAGGTCAAGATTGGCCAACAACATATATCCTCACAATAATTTAAGAAGCATTATTGAAGTGTTATTTCGAATATGACAAATACACAGATGGAGATTATAAGCTCTTATCATAATTTAATTATTGTTTATATTTGAAAGAAAAAAAAAGTTGTGTCATAGCATCTTATATATATATATATATATATATATAATTCCTAAGCACCA
>JAYMTE010003109.1:0-10217 GCA_036897545.1 Pelargonium fulgidum
CTCTCTCTCTCTCTCTCTATATATATATATATATATATATTATTTGTGTAAGAAAACCAACCTCCCTGTAAATACAAAGACAAAATTGTGTACATATATGATCGTTTTTATATTGTACATCAATAGAAATCTCGTGTACTGAACCGTCTTTTCTATTAACAGTTACAATGAACCCTAAACTTCTATATCCGGAGTAATTTTTTTGACAGAAAACAAACTTAAACTTCTATATAATATGCATGGCTTAATATTATTATTATTTTTATTTAATTTTATAAATGTTTCATGCATTTCAGGAGCAACTTCAGGTGAAGGATCTGGTGCAACAATGTCTGATGATGAAGATGAGCTGCAGATGGATTTTTCTTTGGACCAATCAGGCACTGACAGCCATGAAATGATGGGATTTGGTCCTCTCCTTCCCACAGAATCTGAGAGATCTCTAATGGAGAGAGTTAGGCATGAGCTCAAGATTGAGCTCAAGCAGGTATCATATACTTGTTCACCAATCTATTTATTTATTTTTCATCTTTCAGTTTAAACTCTTGAGTTGGATTTTTTTAAAATATAGTATAAAAACGGAATTTGATGGAACCTTCCTCTGACCCTTGATGTTCTGATTACTTGTAAATGTATAAATAGTAGTAGTAAGTGCACATGTTGATGTATCTCACATCTTTATATGTTAGGTTAGGTTAGTCTTCAAGACAGATTGTGGTAGAACCTCATAGTGGTTTTCAGTTTACATGAAAACATAAATATTAGTAGTAAGTGCTTGTGTAGAAATAGTTGCATGCATACGAGAGTGTTGATATATCTCACCTTTTTTAGTATTAGGGCAATCTTTCGCTTAGGTTAGAATCTACATCGATGGGATGAATTTTGATAAGTATTAAAGCGGGTTTTGGTTCAAACTTGTCAGTGATCCAGTTGTAGAACATCTTATTGTGGTGTCATGTTCACATGCAAACGTAAATACTAATAGTGCGTTCACAAGTAGAAGTAGATGCATGCATGTGCAAGAGAATGTTGATGTGTTACCCTTATTTAATATGGTGTGTGCCCAAAACAAATTTTCGTTCTATCTTGTGTCTCAATCGTATAACCTGTGCCCAAAGCAAATTTTGGTTCTATCCTGTGTCTCAATCGTATAACCTTCTCTTGTTGTTATTGGCTCACCAACATAAACGAGCATAAATGGTTTTAAATGTGTCCACGTGTAAAAATAGATATATTTATGCACGCGCAGAAAGTATTGTTGTCTCTTGCTTCTTTGATAAAGTAGATGCATGCATGTAAAAGAAAAGTGTATTACACGTCATTATATACCCGTTCAAGACTGCACTTATCGTTTTTATTGAACATGTTATGTGACATTTTCAGGGATTTAAGTCAAGAATAGAAGATGTGAGAGAGGAGATATTGAGAAAGAGAAGAGCTGGGAAGCTACCAGGTGACACAACTACAGTGTTGAAAAATTGGTGGCAACAACATGCAAAATGGCCCTACCCAACTGTAAGTAACTAACATAACTACCTCATTGTTTTATCATACCATGGCCTGAGGTTTCATATTAGGTAACACATCTTTTCTTATCATAGACATGTCATCTCATAAAATAGGTTTGATGTGACTAATAAACTAATCAAGACAATTATTTGTATAGATGGTTATAAGACGATTATCTAATTTTTAAATGATCATTGCTGAATGAACTCATCGTATATATTAGAGTCAATAGCATGATATTTATTTCATTAAGTCTTTGTCACTTTAATCCGAACATATATATGTAGATGTCGTGGAATACGTAACATGAGTTAATACATGTGACCTAATTAGGTTTATTTATTTGGCTTTAGAGATAGAGTTGACAAATGAGTTAACAGTTCCAAAGCTATCACTAATCTAGTCCAATGACACCGACTTTGGACTAGTAAGAACTGTCTCGATGAACATACCCGTATTTTTTGGTCTGATTTCAACACGTGCCCTGTTTGTACTTGCAAAATGAGTCGTGGGTTGCAATTCATCTCTGATCTAACCCGATAATACTGAGTTTGATCAGAGATGACAATTTAGAGTTTTGAGTCAGGTTGATAAAGCCTAACTTGAATCAGACGTGAATGAAGTTTGGACTTTGGGCCATGAATAAGGTCAAATTTCATATTCTAGCATAAAATGTGTGTTTTTCTGACTCGTTATAAAAAGAGAAGAAACGAACACTTTTTTGTGTAATGAATTAAATTATACAACTCATTGCTTACATATATATGTATATGTATATGTATATACAAATTTTCAGGAAGATGACAAGGCAAAACTAGTGGAGGAGACAGGGTTGCAGCTAAAGCAAATAAACAACTGGTTCATCAACCAAAGGAAAAGAAACTGGCACAGCAACTCCCAATCTGTCACCTCTCTAAAGTCCAAGCGCAAGAGATAATCACAAGATTGTCCCTTTTTTTTTTTTATATATATAAAATATGATCTTAATTACTTAATTTTTTTTTTTTGGTGGAAAAAACCAGCAAATTAATTCAGGAGGAAATGGACTTACCTTGTAAGGACACACTTGATCTTCATATATATATAGTAGTAGGTGCTATGTGACTTGCAATTGCTTTTGTATGCAAAAAAGAAGAAAAAAGAGAGTGGAGGAATTAGGAAGATATATACTTGCAATATTTAAATAATGATTGAAAGTTTGTAATAGATCATTTTGTGTATATTGTTTAGATCTTTATCATCTCTTTAACATGCCAAAATGTTTGATGGGATAGACAATTAGACTTGGTTGACCCAAGAAGTCAATGAGTCGTTTTCTTCAATTTATATATAGTCAAACAATGCAAACAGAAATATATATTAAAATTGTATTTTTGTATGTAGGATGGTTCAATCTCTAGACATTTTGCTTAACTTACTTTTTTGCTCTTCAACCAATAAATGTTGGGTTCTTAGTTTATTTGTTTAAGAAAGAGCTAATATTATAAACGATACTCTATCTATCGTTAAAGTCGACATTAATCGTATCATACATATAAAATGATAATAGAGGAGGCATGCCAACGAGGTCTAGATATTTTCTTGAAAATGAGTGAGCGCGAGCATGGGTAGGGATTTGTTAAGTGATAATAGAGGATTTTTCGATAAATCATGATACATATTATCGACATTTAGATTGAACATTAAAAATGAGTGACCAACAATATAAACTACAAATTCATTGACACATGAAAAAGATACTATCAAAGTTCAGAGACGGCCTTGACATATCTTTCATCATTTACATTCAGATTATCAACCCGGCGGCCGCATGTATGAATTGATCAAAGTGGAGGTAATCCATCAAGATATTTTCTTGAGAATGAATGAGCTCGAATATGGGTAGATAGTCGTGTAGTATTGATAGATGATTTTCCCTATACATAATGACACACACTACTTAAATTTAAATTGAATAACATGAACATGAGTAAATATATATAATCAAGGCATGTTGAGCCAAGGGTTGATACGCTTTGGATTTTCTTTGAGATCTCTGGTTTGAGCTTTCTTACTGACGATATGGGGTGAGATTTATAAGTTTAAGAGAAAAACTAACAACTAACAAGATGATACTCCCATTAGGGGATGAGACCAGCTGTTCCGTTGCTTATAAAAAAACATGAGTAAATATATATTAACCTTTTTTTTTTCTTTCCAAGTAGACATGCAGTTTTGTATCAACCTCACTACTTTGGTTTAGAACACAGCCATATATAATTACTAATTAATAATGGGTTGGGCTTGAGGGTCCACAATTAAAGCCCATATAACCTATCAAGTCCAGCCCATACAAATACCGAAAGCTAGGTTTTCGGAGCACAAGACGTGTTCTTCGCCGCCGGTGTAAATACCGGCCGGACTGTTCCTTGCAGTTACGCGAATGTGTTGAAAGCTAGGTTTTGTCTCCTCGGCGATTGTGTTCGCCGAACTTTCACGGAGCTTCTCGTCACATTTTTAGTCACTCTGTACTGCAATAGATGAAGCAGGGGCCGGAGCTCGGTGGATTTTACCTTTCCGGCGAAGAATCGGAGTACAGTTTCGCTAAACAGATCTCGCCGGTAGCGACTGAGATGGATCCATGTTTTGAAGAGAATCGGATCAACGGTCCGATTGGAGCTCCCAAATTTGGCCCCAACCAGAGGCTCGTGCTCAGATTATTTCCTGAACCGAAGTTTCGAGAAATGGTTGTTCGGAGCTCGAGAGATTTAATGGACTCTCCGATTCGTGCTCATTAGATTCATTACTGGAGGTCTAGCGAGTCTGGCCGAGTTGACTCGGTTTCCGGCCAGAAAGCTGACGTGTTCGTGGTGGATCCGGGTCCTGATAATCGGGTTGAGTTGTACAGTGACTGACTGTGACCGTGGGTAGGTCATCAATGGAACGATTCCAAAGCTGCCAGTGAGTCGACCCGCCGAGTTATCGTTCCTGGTGAGAAATTATTGATACTCAAATTCACATAGATTTTAAATGTTTGTTCTTTCAGGTTTGGATTGAACCCTACCCGAAAAGAGTTGCGGATTTTACGAGTAAAATATGTGTATTTGTTCGACCCGATGAAAAATGATCAGGTCTATAACCCAAACCCACAAAAAATGCGAATAGGACATCAATTTATGGGTCCTAATCGGCAACTCTAAGACTTCACTTAACACTAAAATCTCCATGCCCATAAATTTATTGAGACGGGTGCGTGTTACATTGTCTCCTAGTTTTGTCCACTCTAAGCAATTAATTGACTACTGAGATTAAATTATAAAAAAATGAGGAAAAGAATTCTCAGTCAACAAATCATAACGAATTAGGTGATGTCACGTCAACTATTTATTTTCTTTGTCTCTTGACTTAGAGTATCAGCCAATTAATATTGGCTGAGATTCCTGATGCCCGTCCCAACACGCCCCTCCCAGATCTATTTTTTTTTTCTCTTGGCTTAGTATCAACCAATTAATATTGGCTTAAAGTATCAGCCAATAAATAGTGGCTGAAATTCCTGATACTCTAAAAAAATTCCCTGCTGAGATTTGTTTTCTCATTAATGACATTCAAGACAGTTAATTTAAGATGATAATGTGTTTTTGACAGGAAAATGTTGCTGACCCAGATGAAAATTTGATATATTTTTTTTTTCCTTATAAAATCAAGATTTGAATCTCCAAAATTTTAAATTATGAACAGGATGCAACACATCACATGCTAGCACTAGTGCAGAAGATCTGGACGTAGATCACTATGCTATTATTCGATGCATTGGTAGTATTATAAAAGTTCTTTA
Organism: Pelargonium fulgidum; assembly: GCA_036897545.1. Taxonomy (NCBI): domain Eukaryota; kingdom Viridiplantae; phylum Streptophyta; class Magnoliopsida; order Geraniales; family Geraniaceae; genus Pelargonium; species Pelargonium fulgidum. The sequence continues at coordinate 5,324 of JAYMTE010003109.1, forward strand.
GCAATTTAGCTTCATTTTCGTTTTTTCTGTTCATGAATTCACTTGTGTTAGTAGATAGAACCAGCTCAGCAAGCAGCCCATGGTCGGTTATTATAGTTAATGTGATTGCTTTTCTTTTTTCTTTGTTCTCGTAGAGTGGGGCCGTGGGGGATGTTGTTGTTGAGTTCTATAATTTGGTCATAATCTAGTGTTAATTACAGACATATTTGACTTTTAGGCGGCAGATAAGGAGAGGTTTAGAAAATTGATTGAGGCGACGGATTTAACAAAGAAAAGTGTATTAATTGGTGTTGTCTTAGTATAATATACAGAAAAAGATTAGCACAAGAAAGCACAGAAAGGAACTTTCTAAGCAAACTCAGCAAAACAAGTCAAGTCTTTGGGTCTTCTTTACCTTAGCCGTCAGGATACGATTTTGAATCTGTCTCTTCTCTTTCGTCAATGATTTCAAAGGTCTTTCTCATTGTTTGGTATTGTATATTGATTCTTCGTCATATCATTTTAATACTGTATCATGGTGCCAGCTTGTCAAAGTTTACTTTATTATTGGATTATTGTAGCAAATCTCATTCAATGATCACATTCAAGCTTGCCCATCTTTAGATTGTCAAGCCTAACTTCTGCTTAGCCTCCTCCTCCTCCTCCATTCTTTACTTGTTCAACTCTCTCATATATTTCCTCCCCATAAATCTTCCCTCTCTCTCTCTCACTCCATCTCTCTGTATATCTCTCAATTGAGTGTTTATTTGAATTGGGTTTTTGTCAAAATCAGATTTTTTTTGTTGGGTTTTGCTGTTTTTGCTTGGGAAATCTCTTGGCTGAGGATCTGGTTGTTTGACTTTTTTTTTTTTATCAAATAGTCCAGACTAGCCTTCTTGATTACATAGTTTGAGACAAGAAGAGCCAGTCTGAAATCTGAATAACTCAATCCTCAAGTTGTTTGAATGGCTAAATATTCCAGTTATGCGGAATCTTACTCTTTTGGAGGTGGCTCTAGTCATGGAGGGGGCCAAGAAGTTGTGTCATTTCCTACCAATAAAGGGTCTTTAAAGGGTTTTTTGTTACATGGCAATTTGGACATCTGGGTCAAGGATGCCAAAAACCTTCCTAACATGGACATGTTCCATAAGAGCATGAGTGATATGTTTGGGAAGTTATCTTTCAACATTGGCAGCAAGATTGAAGGCCACATGCCTCTTAAGATTACCAGCGATCCTTATGTCACAATTTCTGTGTCGGGTGCTGTTGTTGGAAGGACTTTTGTTATTGGTAATAGCGAAGATCCTTCTTGGATGCAACATTTTAACGTTCCAGTTGCACATAATGCTTCAGAAGTGCACTTTATAGTTAAAGATGACGATGTTGTTGGCTCCCAGGTAATTGGTGCTGTGGGGATCCCAGTGGAGCAATTATGCTCTGGTGCAAAAGTTGAGGGAACTTTCCCAATACTTAGTTCTAGTGGGAAGCCGTGTAAGCCAGGAGCAGTTTTGAATTTGTCAATTCAGTACATCCCGATGGAGAGATTGAGCATTTACCATCAAGGTGTGGGGTCTGGTCCAGAGTATTCCGGTGTCCCCGGCACATACTTCCCTCTTAGGAAGGGTGGTAAAGTTACACTATATCAAGATGCTCATGTACACGATGGTCATCTTCCCAACTTGAAGCTTGATGGTGGTATTAAGTATGAGCAAAGGGGCTGTTGGCGCGACATCTTTGATGCTATTAGTCAGGCACAACGCTTGATTTACCTTGTTGGGTGGTCTATCTTCCATCAAGTTAAACTGGTTCGGGATGGTAAAGCAACAGATTGCATATTAGGGGACCTTTTGAAGACCAAGTCACAGGAAGGTGTGAGAGTGCTGCTTCTTATATGGGATGATCCTACATCTAGGAGCATACTCGGATATAAAACGGTAAGGTGCTAAAAGAAATTTCATTAATTTATTGTTTACTTGGATTCAATTCTCAATTTGGTTTAAAGTATTTCTGTCCTTCGAATTAGAGGACTGAAACTATCTCCCTAAAAATTGATCCAAACAAGGAATTCTGCATAAAGGTTATGTTGAGGTTGATTCATTTTATGCCTCATGCTAATATACATACTTCATAGTTAGTGATAACATTTTCTATTATAGGTATTTATCTGTTCCCTTGGATGAACTTGTAAATTCATCACTTAGGTTTGACTTGGTATATAAATGGGTCATGATTTATCTGACAAATTACGATACAGATTGGTTTGGGTGTTGTTTTTTTAAATCTGTTCTCTTCACATCCTACTTTCTTGCAGTCATCTTTTCTTTCTTATATTGGAGAACTTTTTTCAAATTTATTCTTTTTTTTTTTTTACATTCTTTTAACTATAAATCACATGATCTTTTATCATAGCTGCACAATCCTATATGGTCAGTGCATTACTTTAATGGCATGATATGCTTTCTTTAATCCGTGTTCATCTTCTTATGTCCTGGCGCTCTGTTCTAGTGAGCTTGTTAAATTTGAATTTGCTAGCTTGTTTCTCTTCGAAATGTTATTTATTTATTATTTTACTTTCACCTGAAATTTAGTACTAGATAGTGAACTGCGGAGACCCAGAGCGTTTATTTTGCGGATTTACTTCTCTGCATGCTAATTTCTATTGTTTACTTTTATCTTTAATTCGTATCTTCCCTCTGTATTTGACTCCTATTTTGGTCAGGAACTATAAACCATATCATGGCTGACCCCAAATAGCTTGGATTGAGGCATTGTGGCTTGCTCTCTGTTATTTCTTTCTTGTGTATGGCATTATATCTGAGAAAATTAATGTCCATCCTTCAAATGCCATTCCAACATCAATAATTATTACTTCCATATTTGTCACCTATTTAATTTAATAATTCATCATCTTCCTCTATCACTAGGTATTTATAGGATTGTATGATGTGTAGGATGGAGTCATGCAAACTAATGATGAGGAGACTCGCAGATTTTTTAAGCACTCTTCGGTGCAAGTCCTACTCTGCCCTCGATCTGCCGGGAAAGGGCATAGCTGGCTGAAAAAACAGGTTTGATATACTTCATTTCCCAACTACTATGTGTTCTCGTTTGAAAAAACTAAGAAAAAGATTCTGCAACTTAGAATTCTGTAGGAGAAGTTTGTTGCACAAACCTTCCTGGTTGCACAGGAAACTGAAGAGGGAGTATTGGGTAATTCTATTAATGTGTTGATCTTTGATCAGCTATGATTCTATCATGTATTGATTTGAGGTCTTTTGATTTTTGATTTTCAGGAAGCCGGGACAATCTATACCCATCATCAGAAAACAGTGATTGTGGACGCTGATGCAGGTCATTACAGAAGAAAGATCATAGCATTTGTTGGAGGTCTTGATCTATGCATGGGCCGATATGATACTCCAAAACATTCTCTTTTCGGGACATTACAAACTGTGCATAAAGAGGACTTTCATAACCCAAACTTTACAGTAATAATTTGATTCACCTTCTTCGCTGCTGTTTTAATCTATCTCTCTAGTACCTTTTGGCGACAAAAAAAGATGATAAAAGTGCTGTAGCTACCTAAGCATATGTCACCTAAATACCTTATTGATACATTCCAAATATAGACCATGGTTTGCTAGTTGAATTGTAATAGGCGTAACGAATAAATGGCCCAAGGATAAGGATTTTTATAGTTTTGTTTAACCTAAACAGGAGACCGCTGTTGGAGGTCCTAGGGAACCATGGCATGATTTGCACAGTCGCATTGATGGTCCAGCAGCATATGATGTCCTTACCAATTTCGAGGAGCGTTGGTCAAAGTCTTCAAAACCACGTGGAATTCAAAAGCTAAAAGCGTCTTTTGATGATGCATTACTAAAGATTGAAAGAATTCCCGACATTATGGGGATTTCAGAACTTCCTTGCCTAACCGAGAATGATCCAGAGGGTTGGCATGTTCAGGTACGTAAAATGTTAGTCAGATGTGGTTTTAAATTTTCCAATACTACTATATTTCCTCTATATATATAGTTCATTTCTGAAAAAATTTCCTGTCTGAAGGTTTTTCGTTCCATTGATTCAAACTCCGTGAAAGGCTTTCCCGAGGACCCGAGAAATGCTACGAGCAGGGTACATGAGAGAAGACTTCATCTCGTAGTTTTGCTTTCTTTTGAACAAGGCATTTCCCGTAAAATAAAACTCAGTAATATTCATATTGTGTTGCAACAGAATCTGCTATGTGGGAAGAATATGTTGATAGACATTGGTATACATACAGCATATGTCAAAGCAATCCGTACAGCCCAACATTTTATTTATGTCGAGAACCAGTACTTCCTCGGTTCATCGTATAATTGGGATGCTCACAGAGACTTGGGTAAGAAACTGAACTTCCGCTTTAATCATGTCAAAGTGAGATTGTGAATTGTAGAACTTTTAGGCTTGGTGTCTATAGATATTAATAGCATCTACTTCTATGTATGCCGAGATGCAGGGAAGGCTATAAGATAGTGTTTGGATTAAAAATTTTGTTCAGTATTGAAAATCTATAATTGGAATGGGGATAACATTCTCATCATTCATGTTTGGATTATGATTTTTTTGTCATGAGAATGTCACTGGAATGGGAATCTCATTCCCGTTGCCATTTCAAATTTTTTAACCAAACACTACCTAAACTTTTGGGATTACTGTATCTGATAGGTACTAAACTGGCAATAGAAATGTCTAGTACTCTAGTTTATCTCGCATTTTGTTTATAGTTTTTATTTTTTATTTTTATATGGACTTCGTTGACTGAACAAGTTGCAAATGTTGTTTGCAGGTGCAAACAATTTGATACCGATGGAAATTGCTCTTAAAATTGCTAGCAAAATCAGAGCAAACGAGAGGTTTTCTGCGTATATTGTCA
>JAYMTE010003110.1:0-10213 GCA_036897545.1 Pelargonium fulgidum
CAACCGGCCTCACCTCGCCGGACCGCCCATGCCAACCCCATCTGCTACTTCCTCCGCCAGCAACGCCTCCTCTTCTTCCAGATCTGTTCATAGCCGTGCTTCGGAGAAAGAGAGAGAGAGCGTGAGTGAGTGAGACCACCACTCGTCATCGAGAAGGAAACGAGAGAGGGGGAGAGGAGTTGCAGTCGCGATCGGAGAAGGCCACGATCTGGCCGAGGTTCTCACCACTGCCGGCGGACGCGCGGAGCTCCAGGTGATTCTCTTCGCCGGAGTTGTTCGAAATCGAGAGGGGTCCATCCGCTTCAGATGCGTGCTCGTCGCCGGAGGTCGACTGATCTTTTCACCGTGGTTCATCACCACAGACGGAGGTCGGGTTGCCACTCACGGATCCAGGTATAATCTCTGGTCCCTTTTTCGATTTTGTTTCAATTTTGTCTCCATTTTGCTCCGATCTGAGAATCGATTTGTGATTACTTGTATCCGTTGATTGGTTTCAATTTGAGAACTAATTTGGATTTCGATTTGAGTCGATTTTTGTTGATTTCTTGAATTTGTGGGATTTTTTCTGGTAAGATATGTGCTCGCCGGAAAATTCATGTCTTGAATTTACCGATTGCCGGAAAATAAGAACATGAATTTTCCGGTCACCGGCATGCCACGTCATTGAGTTAACGAACTTTTTAACGGAAATAGACGGCGGGTACTAAATTGAGTTCAAAATCGAAGTTTGGGTACTAACTCTGGTACAATAAAACTTTAGGTACTAAATTGGGTTTCAGCGAAAAGATTGGGTACCATTTTTGCCTTTAACCCTTGAATGAACGTTTTGTGTCCACCAACTCATTGAAACGAGTATAAGTATTAATTTATAAACTTAACTTAGTCATAGTCATTAACTTCATAACTATTTTTTTTTTCTTTTCTAAACTTCAAGGAAACACAATAACATTTGATGTTGTTTCAAAACATCTTCTACTCACTTTTAGTTGGCGTTACCGAGCATTGTCCGGACACACCGTCATTGTAAATAATTTTTAGACAATTAACTCACCATATTTTGACACGTTCTCATTATTTTTTTTATCAACAACGAGACATCATACTCGAAGTAATAATGTTTCTCACTTTCCAAAAGGAGCGTCACTTTAAACCCTACCCATATCGTCGACTAGGAAGCTCGACCCCACAAATCTCACCTCATACAGTCAACGAAGTAACAATATTTCTCACTCCCCAAAAAGAACGTCACCCTAAATCCCACCTCACAAATCTCACCCATACCGTCGACAAGAAGAGTACTCGAACTTGAGATTTCAAAGAAAATCAAAAGTATTTTAACTATTTAACTCAATAAATCTTGATAACACGTCGTTAATGATATATAAAATTTAATGATACTTTTACGCGAATAATTTTACAAATATAAATCCGTATATTATGAAATTATGTATCCTCATAGTGGAGCCCATCACGTGTCGAATGCTGCGTTCCTTCCTCTAATTTGTTTGTACTCTCCGATTTGTACAGTAAACTTCACTGCTCCATTTCTCTCACCATTCGTTGCATATTTCTTCAGCTTTTTTTTAAAAATAATAATAATTTGTACAGTGAAAGCTCACCTGACCAATTTATAAACATTTATATATATGTACCATCTCATAGGATTTGGACTGACAATGACTATACAACATGTATACATATATATTATACCAAGATTTTTTTACAACAGAATGACGTGGCGTCATCCCATTCCTTCATTTACCAAAATTACACCAAACGCATATATCAAATTTGATTACTTATGTTGCAAGTAACATAATAGGAACATTGTATATGCCCCAACCATGCAATGACATTTCATTTATAGACAGATGATATAAATTGCTTCATCTATTTGAAGATAAATGTCAAAAAATTTCTCTCAAAACTTTTTCTTCTTAGAAAATTTGTTATATATATATACACACACGAACTGTCTACAATATATTTTTTCGTAATTTTTCTTCAAATGTAAACAACGACACATATCTTGGGATGAAAATAGTACTTAATGGACAACATATTAGTCTAAATATAAATCAGATGAATAATCAAACTTATGAAAATTAATTATAACATGCATGTTGACGCCAAAAAGTGATAAGATAGTATATATACGACATTTTTTGGAAGAGATAAATGATTTTTGAGAGATAGGAATAGGGCCAAAAATGAAATAATGCTTAAATTAGGTGCACACTACTATAGTGGACTACATACATATATAGAATTGTATGATGTCCATAAATAAGGAGACAAGAGCTTTGGGATGACAAGAAGAGTACTGTGGTTTGTAAGTTAGGTGATGTATCAGATCACTCAAAAGTAGTCCATCCCCATGCATGCTGTCTCCTTGTGTGTGTGTATATATATATATATATGATCCCTAGGGTTAGGGTTAGGGTTAGGGTTTTACCAAAACTCCATCTCCATGGAGCCAACAACTATCTTCTATTCACCCATTAATTATTAGACTCTGTTCTTGGAGCTATGTATGTGGGATTGGTCACTTGCTCAGAAATGATGGCCTCTTTGGAAACAAGATCACATTGAATCTGTACACAATTTTGTAGTATATCATGATCTGGGTTTTTAGGGTCTCCAAGGTGGTGACTGGTGATGTGTATGGGATTAGAATCCCAAGTTGTTGATAGGATTTTGAGTGGTTTGTGTTGGAGAATATCATATTGGGAATAGTTAGAACAGAACAAACATGTGCATGCATGCATGCACATGTTTAAATGGGTGCACCTTAATGTCAGCTAGTTCTTGTATCAGAATATGCATGCCATTTATCATAACAAGCATGCATGCAAAATGGTTTTTTTTTTATTTTTATTTTTTAACAAACACTCCAAGATATATAAATTAAGGAGACATATTGTCAAAGTTAACAGGAACAGTGGAAGCTCAATTAATACAGTCATCCAATAAAAGTGGTAAGCACCCACAGGCGGGTGAGGGAATAAAATATAAGAGCTAACAAGAGCACTAAAACAAAATTTGGCCAGAAAATCCGCCACAACATTAGTTTTCCTGTTAATATGGATCAAGACGAAATCTTCAAGCTTGCTCAATTTTGCCCTGCAATCCAGAATCAGAGATCTCCAAGGGTGAGCAGTAGGATCATCTAAAATGATGAGCTTGGACAAGATAGTAGCATCAAATTCAAAGATATCGTGAGTGCAATGTAATCTTAAGCTTAAATTCACAGCTTCCTTAAACTCCCAATTAAAGCTCATCAGCTAAGTCACATGAGTGCAAAATGATTTAAGATTGTATAAGTTAAATCAATTGATAAATGCAAGAACTAGGTGTGAGATGTAGGCAACTGCTTATGTCATCTTCTAAAATTTTATAAAATACTCCATTCGTCCAAAATAAGTGTCCTATTTTTATTTTATTTTTCGCAAAAATTAAAGATTACAAGATAATTTAATGTGTTTTCAATATTACCCTCATTTTTCCACCTTCATTTTATGTGCACCTCATAAGTAATAAGAGTAATATGAGAAAAATACTGATATCCTGACTTTGCGATTGGATATGCACGATTGTAGTGATCCATATGCATGGTGAACATGCATGCTAATTTTAAATGAAAAGTGGTGGCTCAAAATGAATGTAGCCAAAGATGCAAGGACAATATAAATATATATATATAAAGTGCTTCCACGAAGAAGAGTTAAGAAATGTCGACCAGCAGTTTCAACTATCAGAGAAAAAGAATAGTGCAATAATGGAATGATCGAAAAGGCCATAAAAAGTGTGAAAAGATTTGATTAAAATATACTTGACATAATTCGGTCACCCCACATGCAAAACCATCACTAATTTCCTTGTTTGGACCTACTCTCATGTCCTTCACAAATCATCCTTAAACATCCCATGATTAATACAAGTTAATTCATTTGTAGGATACAATCTTAACCAACAATAACAGTTACAAGCGCGTTTAATTGCAGGAAACAGTTTTCATTTTATATTTAAATTTGAAGAAATACTCCACAATCAAATATATCCTAAGTTTTATTGTTATTGATTCAAATTTACCGAAATTAATCGACCATTAATTTGTTAAGCTCATGTACTTCACCCATTTCAAAATAAGTGATCTCCTTTCTATTCTGAAAAAAATTAAGAAGTTAGTGTTATATATTTACTCTTTTATCTGCATAGACATATGTTCTAATAAATTCAAACGATACTAACTTACTGTATGGACATTAATGATGATACATGCATAACTAATTCATTATTAAGAGAATAACATACTTATTTTTGGGATGAGTGGAGTATTATGATGGAGATTTAAAGTCAAAACCACCATCAAAGTAATTATTCATCTAAGTTGTTTGGACAACTAGGGTGCATATAGACAGGTCTAAAATAGCAGTGAGTAGAGATTGAGAAGAAGAAAATGATGGATTTGAAGATAAGGTCTTTTTGGAAACTACCATTTGTCTCTCTCTAGCTATATTGCTTAAAGTTGGGCAAATCATACAATTTTGTGTTCCCCACATGTTCAACCAAACTCACCCTTTTCACTCTAATTAATAATTTCTCTTCACCTGACTCTCTCTCTCTCTCTCTCTCTCTTCAAGCTACTTACCAAAGTTCATCTGGACTCTCAATTCAACTTCTGGTAGACCAAATAACATAGCAAACACTCAAAACATGGAGTATTTCAGACAAGGATTGCATCGACTCTGTGATTAAAATGTATCCTTCATTTCTCTAATTGTCATCGTACATGGAAAAGGCTAGGAACATTACGGTATAAACATATGCTGACTGAACTAAGAAAGCCAACAAATTCAGATATTACATTACGAGCAAGAGGCACTCTATGAAATATCAAATTTCACCGGTTCCCAGGGGCTGCCTTGAGGTGTCGCCAGATGCCCATGCTTGATAGTCCTTTACAAGCTGCATAACAGACCAAGAATAAAAGTTCCATCAGCTTATATCACATAACAGCCAACCCTAGCGAGAAGTCAAATCTACTTGCAGAAATCTAAGAAAGAAAATAGGAACATTTCGGAATACAGAAGTACATGTCAAGGGACAACGTCTCATCCATTCATAAATTCTAAAGAAGTTTGGTGAAAAAGCACATTTTATAATAGCCTAGGCTAGAAAAATATTGGACCTTCAAATGCAATGAAAAAAAAAAATGAGGCAATCTTATTTCCATGGAAATGTGTTCATAAATTTTAAAGGAGTTTGGTATTTTATAAATGGTCTAGGCTGGAAGATCATTTTACCTTCAATTGCAATGTTAGAAAAACAAGGCAATCTGATTTCCATGGAAAGCCGAAACATATATTTATTTCACTTTACAGCCATAAAGCTTAAAGAGCAATAACCAAGGAGATACATATCCACAATTTATCAATGATTATATTTCCAAAGTTGAAAGATCATTTACATACTGTCGATTCACACAAAATAATTTATACACATCTTCAGACTTATGATCAAGAACTAATCCTTTTTTCTGAACATTTTAAATGCAAAATACAAGCATGAAGCACCCACAACTGGATTTAAAGCATCTAAAATGAGCACCAAGAGCTGCATAATGCAGAATACAAGCACCCAACTGGATGTAAAGCAACTAAAATAAGCAACCAGAGCTGCATGCTGATAATCCCACTCCATTTATAAACATTGTCACTTCCTAAAATATGCCTTAGTTTAAACCAAGCAAAGACTGGTGACCTACTGTTGACATGGTAAGAATTAAGATAACCAAAGGGAAACCAGAGCTCCCTCATCAAGGTGCAAATGAGCTGAGCTTTACTCGAGTATCCACCACTCAAACTTGGCTCATTTAAAATTTACAGAATTCTAGCTTGAGATCGAACTAAAATCGAGTTTGACTTTGACAGCTCTAGCATGACTTCACTTAGTGCCTCTCCCAACACATGCAGATCAAATCCACTTGTTCCCGGATACTCCATAGGAATCCATTGCTATTCCTTTCCAACACCCTTATACTTGTAAATAATAATATGAAAGAGTCATTCTAGCATGCTCATTACAAAATTTTGGAGCACAAGCTTGGCTCTAATCCAGCTCATTTTTATGTATGAGGTTTTAAACAAGCTCCTAAAAGAGCTAATAAAATGAGGACTTAAATAAGCCCAGTAGCTAGCTTTTAAACAAAGATAAAAAGTAATTGATATTAATCAAAAACCATACATATTGAACAAGAATTGAACTACACATGTATAATTACACATAAATACTCACAAACTACCATAAGCTTTACTTATGAGCTCGTTAACTTGTGAACCTAAATGAGCCAATCACCTATAAGCTAAAGCTTCACTCGTTATTAAGCGTGCTAAAAAATTAGGCTCAATCTCGGCACATCTAGTTTGTGCACCAATCATGAACAAGCTTTAGTCGAGCCACAATTAGAGTACCTAGCAGTAGCTCGGCTCACTTGCACCCTTGCTCCTCTCTTAAAAGCAATTGGTATCAACTTTCATCCTAGCTTCAGCTCTCCCCACATTTTACTTAATCCCCAGAAAGGTCAAGCTAGTTCACAGAAACCTGCATAGTCCATTTATTCCTGTCAACTGTACACATCTTCCCAGGTCCCTCCCCCATCAGAACAGATGATTATCCAGATGAATTTAGTTTATGACTTGCATATGAGAAACTTAAGTCCTGTAACAATGCAGCCTTGAATTTTGTACAAGATCCACTCCTCTTACCGATTATTGTTTCTCATAAAGCATGATGACAGATCCACTTCTCTTAGCGATTATTGTTTCTCATAAAGCATGATGAAAATCATAGGTCAAAACATATTCCCACCATCTTGACCTAGTTCCATTTCACCTCCTCCATTCCACAGTTCCTTGTAACTCCTTCACTATATCACTTTATTCCATTATCAGAAGAAAATAGCAGATATATTGATATTTCCACAAGCAGAGTGGAAATTTAGTCCCTTTCTCCCAATAATTCTTGCAAGTTTGGTTGACAAGGGAAAATGTGAAGCCCGCAACAATTTCCACTGCAATAACTATCTCTTTGAAAAAAAATTCCAAACTTTTAGTACAAAATGGCACACAAGAATGCAAGAGATTCACTAATTTCATGTACTTCAAATAGTTTACTTCAAATAGTTTAAGGTACTATAATCTTGCCATTTTGTCAATTTGGTACAACCACCTTGCCATTTTGCCAAGTTCTTCATTACAAACTGCAGCTTCCCACTGTTGTGTGTCCTAAGGGAATGAATCACTAATAATACACCTACAATATATTGAGCCTTGGGAGGGAGGAGAAAAGAACATATGTGTTTAATGTAAGTGAAACAGAGACCCCAGTAGTTCAGCATGAACTGTGTGTGACAAGAAACGCAAATGGACCTCACTCCTCTCAAAATTCTACACAAGTAGGATTTAAAATTGAGTAGTTAGATTGTGTTTGGATTATTATTTTAAGCGAATGAGTATATTTTTCCTCTACTTTGTGTCTCCTTACATATAACTTTGACCCGTAATTTAGGTTTTAACCCTTTAGAAATGATATTCCAATCCTTTTTTCTATATGAAGCTTGAACGGGATGGAAATGGAGTAATGTGAGGGTAATTTAGGTTTTAACCCTTTAGAAATGATATTCCAATCTTTTTTTCTATATGAAGCTTGAACAGGATCGAAATAGAGTAATGTGAGGGCATGGGTGTGAAAATAAGAATTCATGGTTCTTAATATACTCAGAAGTAGTATTTTGATTCTTGATTTCTATTACCATAAAAAATAAACCAGATGCAACCTTAGTATATAAACAATCAAACAAACGCACACAGCATCTAGGAATTCAGGTTTCATATAGAAATGTCAGTGTTCAACTGAAATGAAATATGCAAACTTCACATGACAATAATACTAAGAACAAATAGTTCTATTTAAGAGAAACAATTACAAGGAAACACTCCACCAACCTGTGCCATAAAGCGAGGAAGCATAATCTTAAGAATTTGCTCAAGTACTTGAGTCCCAGCTGATTCTATCACTTCCGTTGGAATTGCTCGAAATGCAAAAGGGATCTCAATGCTAACCTGACGTCCACATATTAATACAGAAAAGCTATTTCGTGTACACCATTTCCAGGCATTACTCTACAATGAATTGAAAAGACCAGATTATAGCCACTACCTCAATGACTGCATCTGAAGTGAGTTGCTGCTGTGATGAGTTTCCTTGGTTTGTATCACATGTTATCCGATTCACCATAGAAGCTGCATTCCCACACCAAATCAATGTCAAAGCAGTCCTGAAACGAGCAGTACATAAATAAAATTCAGAACTGAAAGCTAACAATTCAAAAAAATGTTGTTGATCCAGGAACCTACATTTTTATCAACATTGAAGCATCACAAAGCAAATATATACAATTTGCAGCATAAAACTGGCACCCATGCCCATTAGTCTTTTGCAATTGCAAATAGTAACAATACAGTACACCTTGCCATCTTGGAATCATACATCCACACTAATACAGTAAACAGAAAATGATTTGTTCCCCTTGCTCGTACAACAACTGAGTTTAGAGCACACTAACGAAAATTCCCTCATACATCACGTGATCATGGATTCGAGTGCATATTCAAGTATTCAACTGATGTGCAAGACACAAGCAAAAGTTTTTAACTATTCATTACTTAGCATCTCCATATTCAACTAGCAGGAAAACAAAATGTTACGAGTTCCTTACCATCAAACTTGTCATTTTGTGCAACCACAATGGGCGAGCCCTCGAGCTGTCCCCACAGTCAACAAATCAAGAAAACATATATCAGAACATAAACTGAAAATCCCACAAAAAGCTCAACTCGTTCGAATCATTCTCTAGTCAATTCCATTACTGAGCAAAAATCATAACAAAAACTTGCAATCTTATCTTGATTTGCATTGCAGTTCAACAAAATGTAAAGCTCGGATTCAAAGCAAGCACAAACCTTGCAGGACAGGAGCTTAATGCAGCAACCATTAGGCTGCTCTTCAACCTTAACAAGCAAAACAGGGCAGACCTCGAAAGCAAAGAACTTGAACCTATAAACATAACACCTGAAAGTGTTCTCATCCACCCTCTCAATCCTCTCCGCATCCAACACCGAGTACTGACTCGCCGGCAAGCTCATGTACTCAGCTGCAAAATCCATCAAACCCTAAATAACCAATTTCAACAGCCAATCAAAGCCAAATATTACTGCAAAACAAACCAAAATGTAACAGAATCGTACCTAGAGGGCGTTCAAGTTCCTTAACCGAAACAGTTTCCTTCCGGCGAGCAATGAACTGAGCTTTCGGGGACGAATTGGCTGAGACTTTCAGAGACGGCCTCGGGGATGAAGACTCGTCTGCCGGAGAAGGTGAGCTCAATGACACGTGTCTGAAACCAAGACATCTTCTAGGATTCGAGTACGAATTGGGAACGGAACCAAATCGCAACGAAGGAGACGATGAGCTCAGTGCCATTTTCAGATGGTTTGTGTGGAGCCTGAACCGTCAGTCAAGTAGCAGAAGATGAAGTAGAGACTTGGGATAGACCCACGAGAAGGCTACGGAGCCAAGAGCACCCAAGCGCACATTAGGATCTCGACCATGTTTACACTAACATACACATAACAACATCATCCTTTTTTTTTTCGTTTTTTTTTTCTCTTTTTTAAAGGAAAAGTACGGACTTTATTAAGTACCAGAATCAATAGATAACAGACCCACGATCGGTATGAGAAAACTATCTCCACCAATCTAGTAGAACCCGTTGCAAACACAGACGATCGAGCAAGAGCGTGCACAACATGATTTGTTGATCTCCCAACGTGGACAAAACGCAAACTATCAAAAAACAACTCAAATATAGAATATCATAAAAGATCATACCCGAGGACTGGAATCCTCCCATCTGATCTGCAAAGGCTGGACCACTGGTAAAGCAAACCACAGCCAACCTCCAACCTCTCTCGATAATCTAGCTAAGGGGTTCCTTAATCGCGAGGGCCTCCACAAGCGTAGGATCAAGAGAACACGACCTTCACCAAACAAACACTGACATGATTTCTGAACACCCTCCCGCCTCATAAAAAAGTAATATGAACATCAGTTGATTGCAATAATTTTATATCAGTTGCACTAATAAGGTGGT
>JAYMTE010003111.1:0-10213 GCA_036897545.1 Pelargonium fulgidum
ATCTTTTGACCTAATAGTTTGATGAAAAAAATAATTTTATAGTTTGCCCCCATAGAACAAAAATTCTGGATCCGTCCCTGTCTAAACTATAGTTTCCTGTGCAGGTAACTACAAATCCAAGTGCAGTGGGTGGGTGCAGTTGTAAAAGTTCCTTCATGGTGAAACAATAGTTACAGCGGACACCTTGCTTAATCACCGTTCCTTTGCACGGCTAAAAGGTAGCCAAGTACGGCTATAATGAGCCATTAAAACTCATGTGTATACTTGATTTTTTTCCAATAAGCATGATTTGCTTGTAAACTCATCTGCCTCATTCTTTCTTGATGTAATGAGCTGATACTATTGCTATCGATCTGTCACTGTGTACTTGTCAGGTTTTGCCAGCCCTACTGTCTTCATTTATTGATCGTACACACCATTTTGTAGTCCCACTAAATGTAACTAGTAAATTTCGTAGCCTCATTCTCACATACTAATTGAAACTAGTAAATTGTTTGTGTTATGTTCATTTACTCTATTTGTTCTTGTGTTTCTCTATGCTTGCTGGTTGATTATGAATCGTGTGAAGTCTCGCTTACTCTTGGTCATTACTCGTACTGGGCAATCAAGGTAGATTTTCAAAGATTGTGGTGCAAAAGTTAAATATGATTCTTTTCGTTCCACGTCTCTAGAATGTGTGCATGTCTTTGCACTTATTGTGGTGTGGGCACTTGCCTTAGCATCATTAGATTATACTTTTGTGAGTCGCCTGTTTGGTAACTATTTGGAGTTAGAAGGAGGTGTCACATTGGCAAAAATGGAAGGGGGTTCTATGTAGTTTGTTTGGTAATGTGGTCGAAATTTGCTTCTTCTGATTCGACGCTACTGCAGAGCTACAGGAGGCAGGGAGCTAAAATTCCTATAAAATTGACTCAAGTTGAACACCCCAATATTTAATACTTGTTTCTCATATTAAATCAAAAGTTCATGTTCTTGATTTTCCATAAAACATAATCCACCTAAAAATTCATGTTTGGGCCCATTTGGTCCCGAACATGTTTAGATCCAACTTAATCCCTGAATTTTTATTTTTTTATTTTTTTGAACTCAAATGCCTAAACTTTATTAAACCCAAAGTAGTCTTTGAACTTTCAAATATAGAGCCAAATATTACCGAATAAATGGATCATATTTCTTGCCAATCTAACAATTCCAACCACTCAATTGAACAAGATATTGATTGAAAAGTATGTCGGATGCACCCAAAAAATGTCAATTATTTGCAAAATGCCAAACAAATACAAGGATCTTCAGCTTATGGAGCTTAAAATTGTCCGAGCCTCCCAGGGCATGGTGTTCAAAGACTCTCATTCTTCAGATTGCCTTTGCCCCAAAACTGAAATGTCTTCATAACGTTTCTGCAGCATGACAACAAAATCACAATTCAGGTCAGTAACAATAGAGAAAGGACCAGAGTCATTGACAATCCAGTTGGAATTTCGGCAACACAAATACAGAAGATCAAAACACAGATCAAAGAATCATATTCTCAGCAACCTCATGGTAAAGGCGTAAAGCAAGGTCAGCAACCCAAATGGTGAAATATAATAACTTTAAACATAGACCAAGTCATTTCCCAAACAATGTTGGGGTCTACTACATGAATCTTTTAGCAAAACTCTTATCCTTTGCTCGTATTCCCCTTCTCCACTCCATCCGATCGAGATTCGAATGTTATCTTCATTGTTAAGCTAAGTGTTACTCTCTATGTCCCAAAATGAATGCCCACTTTCTATTTTTGGTTGGTTGGTTATGCATGAAATATCAACATATCTCTACGATAAATTAGTTAAAATCCCTCGACTTTTTTACCACATGAGCACTATCGGGTATTAGGGAAAAAGTCCAATACTAACTTCTCCTTAATCTCAACAAAAATGGGAAAGTGAACGTTCATTTTGGGGGACGGAGGGAGTATTAATGCAACCTCCAAACAGTTATGTACCTTATACACATCTCTAAGGTCACTAAACTTACAAAATTCAAGGTAAGAAATAAAATCATTTCCATACCTTTATGTAATTAATAATCTTGATAATGATGGCAACTATCTCATGTAAATTTATAATGATTCTCACTCATGGATACTCTTCTCCAGCTGTTGCAATGATACACCTCAGTTATATGATCGTATCTGGATCAAGAGGATTGCTTGCTAGTTGCAGTAACAACTAAAAATATGATTATTGTTGTAATTTTTTTCAGAGATTTTGACCACATTTCTTCATCAAAAGACGACACATCCTATCTATGTATATGTGGAAAATGTCGAGTGGCTTTTTATAATCATATTCTGAAAGCATTTCAATACTTTCCAAGTTCACCCATAGTGCCATTCTATTATAGTTTATAGCCCACTCCTCTAAATTAAACAATATTATATAACCACCTTTAAACCAGAAACCATAATAATTCACATTTAAATGATACATTTACAAATAAAAGCATATTTACTTCCAAGTTCTTCAATCATAATCAGTTAAGCATCCACAACACACATGCATAATGCAAACAAGCATAATGAAAGAAAAGCCAGATATATGCTAAGAAAAATATAATTTACAACTTTCACAAGAATACAATTTAGCAAAGAGAACAAATATCATAGAAGATACATTACCCCAACATTGTTGCGTTCCCAGAGCTTTTGAACTCCATAATCCACAGCCTGCACCCAATAAACCAATTTTTATGAGAAACTCGTATTCATTCCAAAATTCATAAACATTAGAAATAATCAGCTATTAAGCTACATTGCATGACACAAGCCTCACATTGCACAGCATGAGTGTAAACAAACAAAGGTACTAAGGTAGCGTTTCCATTAATGTTTTTGAAATGGAAATGGGAATCAAGAACAAGAATGAGCTTCCCATTCCAAATCCATTCTCATTCTGATTCTCGATTCACATTAATGAACAAGAATTCTAATACCAACCCTATCTAGCCATCACCACAATAAAATTTCCAACAAAAGCATATCCTATACCTTTCAATCAACTACAATACAAAGCATAGTTCTAGTTAACTTAATCTTCCTCAAACTAGATTAATCTGAAAGCACAAAACTGAGAAAACAAATCAAACCTAACAAATCATCAGCCAGTCTAAATGTAGATATCAACCAACAAATAATTAGTTCCATCCATATTTCCTCTAGACTATAGCATTTCAAACAAAATTTAAACAGAACAATCTCTAAACACAAAGATAATTCAATTGTACAAAATAAACCAAAAATTCAAATCCCTTGCTCAATGTATAGCTAATCAGAGCTGATAGAGATTCAACGGTTGCTAAACAAAACATGAACCACAATATATAAAAAAACAACAAAACCGTAACCCAAATCGACGGACTCACCCGCTCCCCGACGAAAGCTCCGGCGATGATGAAGGTGACGTAGACGGAGTTCCGGCGCATTACCACTCTATAGAGACCCTCGAGAAGGCCTCCTCCTGATCTCCGAGCCACTGAATCCATGTCGATTTCGCTTGACCTTTCTCTTCTCTGATCTCTCTCGCGTTTCTGATTTTGCCTAGGTTTTCCAGAGCTCTCGTGTTTCCATGAAAATGGCGTGGCCGAGCATTTTCGGGTCGCTTGACCCGAAATATCCGAGGCCGAGCCGGGCTCGAACGCCCAATAATAAAACCCAATTCTCACGCGCCACGTGACATATTTATTGAACTGGAGAGACAGACATCTTGGCACGAGTACTCCACGCGCCTCCGGCAGAGCTTGTCCTCCCCCAGCCGCGCACTTGGCGCGTGCATTTCACCTTCGTCGTCACCGTTCCCTAACCCTACGACTCAAAGCCCAAAAATAAAGAGAAAAAAGATAGTCAGAATCCAACTCTTCGATTCTCATCATTTCAGTAAAAAAGCCCAACCGGACCGAACCGGAAGTATTGGTTAGATCGTCTCTGCGATGGAGCTCGTGGACGGAGAGTTCGAGCTGAAGGAGATTCAGAGGCTCGAAGGCCACACCGATCGAGTCTGGAGCCTCGCCTGGAATCCGGCCACCGGAGTCGCCGGGATCCCGGCGGTTTTCGCCTCTTGCAGCGGCGACAAGACTGTCAGAATCTGGGAGCAGGCCTCCTCTACTGGTAATTGGAATTGCAAGGTTTGTCTCTCTAGCATATGTTTGTTTTCTGAGAAATTGCAGAGAAATGACAGTTTGATCAGTTTCAGTAACATAGTTCACTTTTTTGTTTATGCAAAAGCTGTATCACTATGCTGAAACTTGAAAGTTGTGCTTTACTGAGTATGGAATGTTGATCCAAAAAAGTGCAAAATGTGCATAGTTGAGCTGAGTTCTACTTTGTGTAGTGAATCTATTTGGACTGTAGAGAAACCTGAATTGGAATTGTGAATTATTCTGTAATAGAAGTTGTTGATTTTTGTTGAGATCAGGCGGTTCTGGAGGAAACACATACTAGGACTGTGCGGTCTTGTGCTTGGTCACCATCTGGAAAATTATTGGCGACAGCGAGCTTCGATGCCACCACTGCTATTTGGGAGAATGTTGGGGGTGATTTTGAGTGTGTTTCTACTTTGGAGGTGCACTATCTTAAAAACAGTCATTTTTCATGTTAGTGTTTCAGTTTACTCGAATAACTTGGATATTTGATACACTTATTTGTCTGTAGGGTCATGAAAATGAAGTTAAAAGTGTTTCTTGGAATGCATCTGGGTCTCTACTTGCAACGTGCAGTCGAGATAAATCAGTATGGATTTGGGAAGTGCAGCCAGGGAATGAATATGAGTGTGTTTCGGTGTTGCAAGGTCATACACAAGATGTGAAAATGGTTCAGTGGCATCCGACCATGGATGTTTTGTTCTCTTGCAGTTATGATAACACTATAAAGGTATCCCTATTTAATGTGGCGTTCTTATTTTCTATTTGTTCTACAAGTGTAACATGGTTTAGCTTTTTGCTGATTTCATTTTCTGTTCAACGAGATTAGACCATAATATTGATCTATGGTCGATGTGTTCCTATATACAGGTTTGGGCAGAGGATGGAGACAGTGACGATTGGCACTGTGTTCAAACTTTAGGTGAAGCTAACAAGTACTATACCTTAATCTCTCACTCTCTCTCTAAACTACAAGCACATGAATGAATGATTCTTTTCTTTTACATTGTCACATGTTAGAACTTAAAGTTCTTCTGCATGGGCTTAGTAGAATTTGTTAAAGTATTGGCAAATCATTTCATTGTATTTGTTGTTAGTCTTAACTCAACCCGTCTGGTTTCTTTCAGTGGTCACTCATCCACAGTTTGGGCCCTTTCTTTTAATGCGACTGGGGACAAAATAGTTACCTGTAGGTATGTATTCTCTCATTTCCTGCCCACTGATCAGATTTCCCCTTTTGTCCCCTTATTAAATCCTGGAAATGCTATCAATATCAAAATTCAGTAATTGAAATTAGCACTATATTAGACATGTAAAAATAAAATTTGCTGATTATGCAGTGATGATCTGACCGTAAAGATATGGGAAACAGACAGCTTAAGGATGCACTCTGGTGATGGTTATGCACCTTGGTGAGTCCATGTTACATATGTATATTTGATATCTCGCTTTGTTAACTACAAGATATTCTTTCAGATATCCTACTAGTAATAGTTACAAGATTTGTATTGGTTTGGTTATAGTTATCATATCAAGGTTAAGTTATATGGAATTCATGCAGACATTGTATCAACTACTTATAGGAGATAATCGTGCATGATCCTAAGGAAGAAAAGCAATTCATTTCAAAGATAACATGTGATTATGTATACTGTAGGATTTGTTCACAATAATCAGTAGTAATAGTAACTTTTGATCAAATATGCAGTCTGTGGGCAATCAGGAACTTAAGACTTTGTGCCTTAAGTACCTAATTTTGCCTGTGACTTTAATACTTAATTACTCACTTTTAAAAGATAATAATAGTTTCACTTCATTCCACTGGGAGCGAAACTCGGTGAGAACGAATCCACTTCACGCCTATGGTTGAGCAACTGATTTCATTCTTTGTCATCCTAATGAATGAGCCAGGTCAGATGTTTTAGTAAAATGCCTCATAGTAAGGGCATGAACCTTGGCTCCGCCACTATCCATAGCATTCCTAGCGAAGAATTTAAATTCACTTACCACAATATATTATTTATTCATTTCTTGTTACTTAATGCTAGTAAGGTTTTTGGTGAAACTTTTGTTTTAAATTTGTCTAACATGTACACAGTACACTTATACTCTGCTTCTTTTTATGGGTTTTTCTTTTCAGGAGTCATCTGTGCACTCTCTCTGGCTACCATGATAGGACAATTTTTTCAGTTCATTGGTCAAGGTAGTGACTATGGAACATGCTCAGTCTCATATATGTTCCTCTTACCAGCAATGGTTACATTGTGTTTTCCAAAGCTCAATACTGATTGACCTGAGTGTTTGTCATATGTGTTTCAAGTTTAAACTGATTCTTTTATGAAATAACTTCATCATATACCACATCCAAACTGTTTTTAGTCCAATTCTAGTAAAAATACTTGAATTGAACTAGAATGAATCCCACATGAAAGAAAGCTGATATAGTAAAATAAATCCATTTATAAATATTTCAAGGATTCTGCAATTTGGTCGAATGACTCGGGATAAACTGTCAAATTCTAGAAATCATTGGTAATGGTAACTTTGAAGTGGCATTCACTCTATAGAAAGTGCTTTCTTTTGTATTTTAGATTGTACAACTCTCTCTCTCTCTCTTTCTCTCTCTCTCTCGTCCTTTTAACACAACTTATCATACTGGATATGTGATTGCAACAGGGAAGGTATTATTGCCACTGGAGCAGCTGATGATGCTATAAGATTTTTTGTTGAGAACAAAGATGGTTCGGTAATTAATCTCCCTTTGCTCTCTCATTCATTGTCAACAATTTACATATCCCATCATAGGGCGTGCCCTACTGTCATCATTGTTCCTGGAAATAAATGGCTAAGTTTATGATTGGTATGCTGTCTTTGATATTAATAGTGTTAAAACAACTAATATGTTCTCCATTAGATTTCTAATTCCCTTTGCTTTTTCAAGCAATTTCACAAGGGACTCAAATGACATTTGAAACCAAATTTGTCATCTTATTCATATATGCACACCTATGACTATCACGTTGAGTTCTTCATTTTTCTCTTATCTTCAATCAATCATTTTCAAAGATTAAAACCTTGTAAACATTGCAAATTAGTTTCAAATTTCTTGTATCACTAATCATATTATTTTCATAGACATCAGCTCTCCCAGTCTTGATAGCTACTAACCGTTATATTACTGAGGGGAGTATAAATTTTGTATTGGACATTATCTTTGTTAACTATCCAACATGGTCTTCATTTCCTGATCCTAAATCATTGAAGTTTTCTTGTTAGTATTATAGTATATAGATAAACCCTTTCTGATACCTTGGAGACTTAATATTTCTACTAGCTTATTGATGCGTGCTATTTTTTATTATAAACTGGAAGGGGTGCACAGGCATGATCTGATATTGTTATAATGTCCTGGTGCTGAAGCAGAAATGCCTTAAAATGCATAACTAAAGCATTTGAGTTATACAAATGGTCAAATACTTGGTTTTTATTGGCTTCTGAAGTATCAATGAATTAACTTCCTTGTAGATCGATGGACCTTCATATAAATTACTTTTGAAGAAAGAAAAGGCGCATGACATGGATGTAAACTCAGTGCAGTGGAGCCCCGGGGTAAGACACATCCTTATGAATATGGTATTTGAATTTTATGTTGGCCCGCCATTTTATCCGAAATAGTGCCCTTTTCAACTGGTAGTTAGTTTAATTTTCTTGCACGTATTCGTTGTATTTTGTTTAAAAACGTTGTTACTTCTATCTGTCTTCATGTTCTGATTAATGTGGTTGGAACTTATCAGGAAAACCCCTATCTGGCATCTGCTAGTGACGATGGGACGATAAAGATATGGAAGCTGTCATCTGTACCTTGATGGAACTCGAAACAAATGTTTGATTCTGATGTGTATTGTTTGAAACATTGTAGGATATATAAATTTGTAGAAATGCATTTTATATGTCTTGCAGCTATGGAAAATTGAGGAGTTGAATTGAGCTTTTAATGTCTATTAAAATGTGGTTGTAATAACAGTTGGCTCAGGCATATGCCATTATTTATTCACAGAAGTTGAAGTCGATAACAGATATGTACAATTTTGCACTCTCCAGCCGACTCCTTTTAGCCCAATTCATGATGTAACCATGTTATTAATGGCGGGTTATTGATTTTCATCTGTATAATCGCTGATCAATTGAGAGTAATTTTCTTGGTTGAAGATGAAGAAGATGCAGTTCTTGGTGCCTGTTCTTCGTCTTCTACTATAGTGATCACTATCTTGTTTGTGAAATGTTGCTGCTTATGTTGGTGTTCTTGGATGTTGATGCTGAATAATGGTGAGTACTAGTATGGCTGGCAATTTGTAAGTGTGGAGGTATAAGTTAACTATAATTTCAGTAATCGTGCTAAACAGTTGAGACAAACATGACATGATGAACATAACACGTTTAACAAAGTAATTAGATAGATTGTGTTAGCACAACATGTTTGACACAAACACGAATCAACTCATTCAGTGTCATAGAACTAACATGTGACACAACACTAAAGTCTAAACAAGCTAATTTTGTGTTGAGTTCATACTACAACAAAGAATAGTCAACTCTAAATGTAGGACAAGACTCTTTTTCGTATGCACTTATCAATTAACCTTATAAAATAAGGTAAAGTCCTTTTTTGCAGGTTCAAAAGTTTCGGGTTATATTTAAAATAAAATAAAAAATCCATACATTCCTATTTCTTTCTCCTTTTTTTTATTCACAAGTTTAATAGTTGAAGTTAATGATCATAATCCCCAAAATGTTGATTACAAATAATACAATGCTCTTTTTTCTTGAAACTAGGGTTTGCAAGAGGTGTTAGAAGATGTTGATGATTTTCGGACATCAACAGATGATTTGTTCTTCTTTACTTCCACCTTCTATTCAAGATTACAAAAAAAAAAAAACCATGTTTATACAGATTGAGAAGGGCAATTAATCATTTACCTCGTTACTTTTATTTTAAGTTATTTGACATAAACCACAAAATACTCAACCGGCACAAGATCCTTTGAAAACTAAAACATGCTGTACAAACCAATCAGATTTATTCCAAACATATCAACCAAATGAAGCTCTAACTTAAGAAATGGCTAGGAAGGATGGTACTCAGTAGTATTGGTTGAGGCACAAATCTAGAACTTATATTCCGGAGATCCTATAACTCGAACAATAATAGATTCTCTGATATCTAAAAGCTAAAAACCAGCGACAGAGGCTGAGATGTGGAACTTATACCTACAAAGGTGTGCATTTTAGATCCCTTAGGAAGGGATGCCAAAATCAAGGAAGAGCTCGGGAAATTATTCAAACTCTTGGATAGCGAGAACGCCCCTTCTTCCTCAGGAACTCAGGAATCTCCACTGATCCTCCTTCAGTGAAAGATGCCGATCTTCTGTTGATATTAAGAGCAACGTCTCCCTGTGATAGTTGACTTCCCTGCATTTTGTTGCCAGATTCCCACAAAATTAGTTAGCAATGTGTGTGTGTGTGTGTGTGTTTGAGAGAGAGATCGTTTGTGTGTGTGTGTGTAATTACACCATAGCTATATTGAATGGTGTAAGAAAATAGAAAAGGGAAAGGATTGTTTTGTACTGTTGATGGTCACAGAAGCTTCACTGTTGCCAGTTTTCAGTATTTGTTTAAATCAATACTTGTTAGTTGTTATCTATTTGCCTCATCTATATGCTTATTTATTGTTCAAGCCATTCAATCCTTTTCATTATTCAATTGCTTCTGTTGGGCATATAAATATGTGTGTATCATTATCAAGTTCCGATAGCAGGCTTATGTGGTCCTATGATCACACGCCGGTCATGGACCACTTTGGGTCGTGACAAAGAGAGATGGAATCAGTACCTGGAGAGGCCTCCCGTCACCATCATCTTGGCGTTTGAACCCCGTGGCTATGAGAGTTATACTGACCTGAATGAAGAAAAATGGATTATAAAAGTTACATTGTCAAGATCATAATGATACGAGGAATGCTTGCCTGCCCACCCACCCA
>JAYMTE010003112.1:0-10213 GCA_036897545.1 Pelargonium fulgidum
ATAATCTAAATTTTATAATTATGCATCTTTTTCTTCTTTTGGGACAATTTTATAATTAAACAAAATTGTATGCCAAAATTAATAGATTGATGAGATGACGCTCTAATACTCGTTATAAACCCATTTTTTGATACAACTTTTATAGTATGTATAGATATATATAAGATTTTTTTTAATTATAATTCATAGAACAATAATTAAATATTACTATTTTCTATTAACATTTTTATCCAAACAGTTAAACTGAATCTTTTTAAAAAGAGTTGAAATACAAAACTGCTCCTGCTCTCATCTTGATTATGAGTATTTTTGAGAAGTTAATCCAAACACTCTCTTAGACTATCCGCACTGAAATGAAACAATTTTAATTCCAAAATATTGTATTTTCAGTTGTTTCATACATTCGTCTTCTGTATAGAGATTGAACGAAATAGTGATTTCATTGCACTCGAGATTTTTTTTACAAAAGTAAACATCTTATATAAGTCTAAAAAAGTGAGAAACTTTTGACGTAGATGCTCTTATGTGAAACCGGCTATTGTTACGATTTCATGATCAAGATCTATGAAGAAACAAACAGGAGTTGAATAAAATGTCATAGATCAATAAATCATGAAAAATCAACCAAACTATTGACTACTTGCATGTGGCCATTTAATTCAGTTATTTCTACAACCTATGAGGCTATGATGTATTAGATTTGTAGGTTGAGCTTGCATATCAATGGTGGCCAAACTCTGAAATGGTCTGGACCAGGAAAAAAGAAGCTACACACTTCCTATGTTGCAAATCAATGTTACCTAATTTAATAATCTTTCTATTTTAAAAAATGGATAATTGCAAATGAAATTGCAATTATTTTCATTTTAAAAAATAATTTAAACACAACTTCAATGTACTTGACCAATATAATTTAATTTATATTACTCCATAATTACTGCGCAACTCTATACCATTCATTTTCTTGCCTACCGATATGCACCACACTCTTTTTAATTTCCCTAAAAATAATGTGCCCAACCTCTCAAATCATTAAAAAAACGCAACTTTAATTTATGATACTACAAAATTTATGAGAATATTAAAAAAAGGACATGAAAAAAGCGTTATAGAATTTTAATACTAACCATAATTAGTTTTTATTATTTATATATCTTTCTAAAAATTCGGAGGCAGAATTTATATGTAATTATAAGCTTCCATGTTTCCATCATAATCTTTGCATGAGTTAGATAAACATTAAATTAATTACTCAAATTTGGTGATTACTGTTATTTGCATTATCAGCAACATTTAAATTATTGATGATTATCAAATTAAAATACACTGTGATGGCTTTTGATTGAATCCAAATATATTACAGTATAAAATTATAAAATAGCACTATCAGATACCAAATCAATATTTTATATATCCATCTATAACTGTTCCATCCATATTCTGCATGTACACAATCTGTGATAATATATTATGATCTTCCAACATGATGAAACTATAAATATTATAAGTTTATTAATTTTTATTTCTAGAAGAATACATCAATAAGTATGTTTATAAATAGTTGACTTCAAAAAAAAAAAGTATGTTTATAAATAGTTTAAACATAACTTTTTAATATATATGGTAAAATTTAATTTTACCAGTTGATAGGAGTTGCTGGAAGCATATATAAATTGCAGAAAAATACAGAAGAGTGGCTCTAAATGGAGGCTGGAACATCCTGAACAATGTATGTATTGTCTCCTAATTATTATTATACACTAACAAGACAAATGACATTGACAATATCTGAGACATAAAAATAAATATATCATTACATGGTTTTGAGTAAACTCTCAAATATCAATTTTGAGAAAAATAATAGTGGTTTCATAATAAGATTTGAATCCACGACATTTTATTTTGAGATGTACGTGTGTCTTAATTATTGCGTCATACCTTACAAACAATTTTAGAAGGTTAATTATACATAAATTACTAATAATATTTTTATAATAAATTAATTAATTAGTAATTCATAAATTTGTTACTTCCTTTTTTTATAGAATAAGTGTACAACACATGTAAATAGATCAATAGAAACATATGAAGAAATATACAACCACAAATTAACTTTATAAACCTTTTCTAACCAAAAAATAATAATAATAAATAACTTTATAAAACTTTTCTCCTAATAGATAGCAAAGAATTTTTTTTTTAAAACTAGATAGCAAAGATTATATTTACTGAATTTATATATGTTGATTTCCAACACAATAGAAGCAAAAGGTAACATATAAAATCAATTGGTTGGTGGCAAAATCCCATTATGATGTATATATCTATTACAATTAATGAATTAACATATTATTAGACAATATTTAAGACAGAGATGGTGAATTATTTTAATTGATCTCTTTCTCAAAAAAACAGTTTGTGGGTCACCAATCATCAAAATCAGTTGATTCCTTACTTCAACATATTAGAAATAAAATTAAGAATATTGTTTTCATTCAAAGCAAGCCCACTGTAAATCTGTAATAACTAATAAGAATCAAATATAAATAGACAAACCTTAATATTACAAGGAACCACAATTGCACAATTTTAGATCATGGTTTCTTGTAATTTGAATTTCAGTTATAAATTTACACATTTGGACAATGTAAAGTACTCTTCCAAAAATATAAATAACTTTATAATTTAGGTTAGATTTGGTATGCTAAAGTTAAGTTATTTATGGTTAGGATAGCAAAAATTTTCTTATAAATCTTGCATTGTTTGATTCGTTAACATAATAAATATATTTTAAGCTCAAATTGAGTAAATTTTTCCTAAAACATTTTTAATGACCAAATATTCTCTCAGTCTCAAAATGAATCTCAAAATAGTGTTTTATTTTTATTTTTTTCAAAAATTAAGAATTATCAAACAATTTAATATGTTTTTGATATTACTCTCACTTTCCCTCCTACACTCCATGTGCAGTTCATAAGTATTAAGGGTTATATGAGAAAAACAATAATATAATAACCTAAAAATAGAAACAAAACACTCATTTTGGGATGGAGGGAGTACAATGTTAGAAAAGGAAAACCCAAATTTTGTACAAAATTTAACGTATGGAGAGATGAGTCAATCTACATGACGCATATATTTTTCATATTTTACGGTTTAAAATTAAGTTTAAATGAATAAAATTCTACATATATGATATCACCATCCTACTATAAATTTGTGCGTTGAGTTTATAAAATATTGTACACGTGACGAATTGATATTTGACCATGTTATCAATAATGTAATTAATGTGTCATGTGTTTTTATCCAGCAGAGCATTTTTACATTAAATTTGAAATATATAGCATTAGTGGTTAGAATAATAAAAATTTGTACAATTTACAAAAATTTATGTAATTTATTTCTGTTATTAAAAAACAAAATTAGAGAGAGAAATTGTTCAAGTTCTTTATTTATAAATACTGCCGCAAATATTTCATCTCCTACAGAAAACAAAAAACAAAAAATAAAAATAAAACACAGAGACTCTCATTTCTTGTTGTTGGATAGTTACTGTTAATTTTGTAGTATTATCTGTAAAATTTAGATTCTTTCACTATAAATGTGATCTTTAGAATTTAGATCAGAGCGAGTTTCAGAGGGAAAAGGACCCCACCGCCGTGCCATCGTCGCCGCACATCTCCGATCTAGAAATTGGCGGAGACGCCATCACCACCGTCCATTACAACCCCTACCGTCACGGCGAGCTCGGACCCATCACTGTCACGCTTGCTTCCAATTCTCGCACCTAAATCACTACCAAACTTTCAACTCCAAAAACTTCACCATTCTTCGTTTACCAACTTCGCATTTTCTCTCCCTTTCTGGGGCGAGAAAATTTTCTGGCCAAGACGGAGATTGGCAGATGAAGAAGCTCCGGAGCTATTACTCGAATCTCCGGCACCACCAGGCGCCGGAGAGGAAATGGATCTTCCCGCTGGCCATTGGCTCGATCGTGTCGCTGTTTCTCATCTTCGTTACCACTATGACCTCTCCTAATGGCGTCCCCCTTCTTCCTTTCTACCACACGATCGCTTCCAGCTCCCTTTTTGTGGAATCGAAGCTGAATCCACTTCCCGTTTCGTTGCTCCCGCCGCCGCCTCGCTTTGCCTACCTCATCTCCGGCTCCGCCGGCGACGGCAAGACGCTGAGGCGGACTCTCCAGGCGCTGTACCACCCGCACAACCGCTATGTTGTGCACTTGGACCGGGAATCCTCGCCCGAGGAGCGGATGGATCTGCAGAACTATGTGGAAACCGAGCCGCTGTTTCTGCAATTTGGCAATGTGAAGATGATCACCAAGGCGAATCTGGTCACCTACCGAGGTCCGACAATGGTGGCCAACACGCTTCATGCTGCGGCGATTTTGCTGAGGGAAGGGGGCGATTGGGATTGGTTTATTAACCTCAGTGCATCGGATTATCCTCTTGTTACGCAGGATGGTGAGTTAATTTTTTGTTGCTGTGTCTTTGAATTTTTGGGATTTTAGTTTGTTTTGATGATTGACAAACTGATTCTTATGATTCAATAGATCTGCTTCATACGTTTTCATATTTGCCGAGAGATCTTAATTTCATTGATCACACCAGCAATATTGGTTGGAAAGAGTAAGTTAAATCCTCTACTTTGGAAGAAGAAGAAAAAAATCTATTGTTTTTTTTTTTTTGTTACTTGTTTTTTGTTTTTGTTTTTTTTGTCTAATTGGAAAATTAATTTAGCCCAATCAAACAATTAATAAACCCTGTGATACTTATGTAGATACCAACGAGCAAAGCCTATAATTGTAGATCCGGGGTTGTATATGTCAAAGAAAGCTGATGTTTTCTGGGTTACGCAGAGGAGAAGTGTGCCAACAGCCTTCAAGCTCTTTACAGGTGCAGTTTTGTTTGCTTTCTGTTTATGTACTTACCTATCTTGTTTTTAGATTTTTGGTTGTGGATAACTGTTACTCTGCATATTGGGTTTGATATTGTTCTTTATCATCTTGGTTTGAGTTGCTTGCAATAGTCAATTGGCTTGTTTTGTCTTAATGTACGGTTGATTATGTCAATAGCTTAAGTCTAGTGGTAGACTATTTTGTTTCTTCTTTTTTAATTCATGAGGGTGGTTGGTATATTTTGGATTGCAATGGTTATGGGATTTGATATGATTTATCTGCACTTTGGAATTGTGCTTTGGAACTCTATGCCATCTTCTCTGTTTTGTTGGACAGAAGATGAAACAAAAACAAATAAATATGAATCTGATCTTTTTCCTCCAGAAGAGCAAGAAATACATTAAAAGGAGAGTGAATTTATCTTTGTTTTGGAGGGTCTAGTTTTGTGTGGTCAAGATTGTCAAAATGTATGAGGTCCATTCCTTTTAGTTTATTTTCTCTAATATCCCTCCATGCATGTGCTTCAGTGAAAGTTTTGCAATTAATACCCATTTAATAGCTTCTCTCCGCTTCCCTGGAAAGGAGATGTTAATTAAACGGATGTGACAGAAATTGTTGGTCTTTTTCATTTTTATGAGAGAAACCCTCATATCTGATTATGACAGAATCAATATTCTGTGAACAATGGGGATACAGATTTGCTCACTCTGGGGTGAGATCTAATAGGTGAGAGAAAATGAGCACCCTCATTAATCCATTTTGTTTTATTTAAGCATTGCCCTAGCTGTATTGCAAATAATTTAGATATAGCTCTTACAGAACTTGAAGGCCTAGTACAATATGATGTGTGGCTTATTGAAATTATAATATGCATATCTGGAAGGTGAAACTTTGCTTACTCCAGTCAAATTGTAGTGTCTTATAGATCCGACATCCCTCGTGTTAGTTTCTCAGAAAGAATATGATGCTCAGCATGTAATTATCCAAGTAAAGGGAATTAGTCTGGGGTCGTTCTGTAACAAATGCTTTTTAGTTGCACCTTTTTCCATCAGGTAATATGGAAAAGGTTTTAGATTGACCCTTGTTCACTATACCTTAAGACATTAACTTTTCACATCTTATTAATCGTGTTTGCTTTGGTTTTGCAACCTATCATGATTTCCATCTTCAGTCATTTCTTTTTTGTTTCTTAAAGACTGTTGTTTACTGAGAAATTGCTTTTGAACTTTTTTGAGCTTTTAATTTACTTGGATTTTCGTCAACATGAAGAATTGTCTTCACTCTCCTTTCAAGCAACTATTGTTAATCATCATCATGTTCAACTCCTTTCAAGCAACTATTGTTAATCATCATCACGTTCAACTCCTTTGGGCTAATGAATCTGAACACAGAACTTGAACTGGACATCAGCTTATTTCCAGTTGTCTTGAGAAGCATTAAGTCTAGGTAGACTCATCCATTTAGTTAGGCCCAGTCTAGGTGTGATCAGTTGGATATAAATAAATTGTGTATGCACGGAAGGTATTTTTGGTACATCCCCCAATTCACATGTCAGGTAAGTAACGCAGAGCAGCAGCAACAAATTGAACAAATGTCTGTGCACATGCTACCGTTAGTTATCTCCTTGTCAAGTTTTAGAAATAAAGGCATTTATGTTTTACGTAGAAGCTAGAACAGTCAATTAACCCTCATGTGAACGCTGGAAGAACATTCAAGGAAGTCTGGTATGAGGTTGCAATTTCTTGTTTAGTTAGATGACTGTTTCTTGGCAGTATGCTTCTGCAGATTCAATTCTAGGTTTCCTGCCAACCATAGTTTATTTAGAACTGGGCAAACTTATTTAGTTTGAAAGATGCCCTTGAGTTGTGTTCCAGTTTGATTTAGTCTTTACTAATAGACCAGTTCCAACTCTTGTGAGGATGGAGCTTGGAATACTTTTTTCTTGAGATGGATCAATGCTCTGTTTGAAGTCATGGATTTGATTTAAATTCAAGAATTTGGATTTGATTCGACTCAAACCCATAAGGATTCAAAACATGCCTAGGACAATGGGATTTGAAATGACAACCCCTACCTTGTCATTTGAATTTCTATTGTTTACATTTCATTTGTATTTGATATACAACTTGTCAAATCCCATATTTCAAATCAAATCCAAGAATCTAAACACTATCTAAAAGTCGATATCAAATGGTTAGTTAAGATGGATTTGCAATGATAGATTGAGAAGTAGTTGATAGTTTAGCATTGAAAAGTTATATTTGCTAGATACTGTTGTGGAATTGCTTAAAATTTGCAAACTTGCCCTTATGGTGAGATCACATTTTACTTTTTAGCTTTAAAATGGGTACAGAACATTTTGACTTCTTTATTATGAACTACTAATATGAAGTATATGGCTTTCTTGTAGGTTCTGCTTGGATGGCGTTGTCTCGCCCTTTTATTGATTACTGCATATGGGGATGGGATAACCTACCTCGAACTGTCCTGATGTACTATTCTAACTTCTTATCCTCCCCTGAAGGCTACTTCCACACTGTCATCTGCAATGCACAAGAGTTCCGCAACACCACTGTTAACAGTGACCTCCATTACATTGCTTGGGACAACCCTCCAAAGCAGCATCCACATTACCTCAGAGAACCCGACATGCAAAGAATGATTGACAGTAATGCCCCATTTGCAAGAAAGTTTCCCCGCGAGGATCCAGTGCTTGACAAAATTGATTCTGAACTTTTGCACAAGGGTCCAGACATGGTTGTTCCTGGTGGTTGGTGCATAGGAAGTGGGGAAAATGGGACTGATCCCTGTTCTGTTATTGGTAACACTACAGCCCTCAGGCCCGGTGCGGGAGCAAAACGGCTCGAAAATTTAATTAGCACACTGTTGTCAAGTGAGAAATTCCGACCGAGGCAGTGCAAGTAGCGTGAGTTCAGAAGCCTTGTGGAAGCACTTTTTTTCTGACCGGGTTAGTTTGTACCAAAAAGGATGGATGTCTGTTCAGTGGGGAATATATACAACGGTATTTGTATTAGCAATCAGTACCTGAAAGTATACACGATATCTGGTTCGTAGAGTAGCGGGCGATGAGAAGGATTTGGTGGGAGGACACCAATTATACAGATATGGGATTTGCTTCCTGCTGTAAAATGACATGCATGGTGATGGTGATGGTGATGGTGTTGGTGGTATACACAACTGAATTGGCTTAGTGTCTGTGTAACCTATTGTGTTTCCCCTAGCCTTTTGTTGTTTATCAATGTATTATTCTCCATGTCCCAGCTGTTCCTTCCTTATGGAGCAACAAACTATGATGACTTTGGCATGATAAGTTTTAGAAAAAGAAAAAAAAGGAAAGGAAATTTGGCACATGTATGTATCTATGTATTTTGCTGTTTCTTTTCGATTTTCCAGTATCGGTGTGTTGTGGTAAAAAAGTTTGGAGCTCATGATTGTTCAGGTGTATATGGTTTGGACTTGTAGCTGCATGCCATTGCCAAGTTTACACTTTATCTCCCTCAACAGTTTTCATATTATTTACCATTGGATTCATTTACAATTTACCAGGATATCATTTTCTTTATGGAATGTTTTTGGGGCATATGTAATTTTGGTGCTACTTATGCAACATATGAAAGATTCATAGTTGATCAGAAAATTCAACCCATATGCATGTATATCAGATATACCAGGACTAAATATATATATTTTTTTTATACAAAAAAGAGATAATATATTAATTAATCAGACAAATTTGAAAATAATAGAGAAGAGAGATTTATGTAAGCGCGAGAACCCACTCATCTTTTGCACACAAAAATAGACAACCTAGCTTAAATATGTGTCACTCGACCTGCAGATCGACTTACATATACTAAAAGAGATATTTAAAAAAATAAAAATGTGAACTAACTGGCAGAATATGTCATCAACAATCTATCCAAAACACTGAAATTACCCTCTCCTTCGAACTGGATTGCTTTCGCCACCTCTTTTGCATCTGACTCGATAATCAATAAATCTCAACCTCGAGCTTCAATTCAGCTAAAAGGCTTTCTTATTGAAATTGCTTCAGCCAACCGAGCCTCACTCACTCCTAACCAACTCGTTCTGCCTCCACCCAACATCGACCACCGCCGGATCGGCCTTCGGATTCAAGTGTTGCGCCATCGACGCTAACTTTAATTAATCAGCCCGTGGCTGGGGGCCAACCAGCGCTCCGTCCACCATGGCTGGACCTCCTCTTGTAATTTCCAAGTATCCAACCACACACCATATATATGTTAAAGGAAGTTTCAATTACAATATGTTAAATGACAACAAATATTTAGAAAAAATAACAGCAGTTATGAAGTTGATGATGATAATAAACGTTATTATTACCATTTAGGTGTATAAATGTAAGCAAAATGATAATTCCCAGCTGCCATGGTTAATGTCATGATCTGTCTCATTCTAGCTCTTAGCATTTGGATGATCCCTAAGTAAACAAAGCAAAACAAAAGTACAAAACATTTGATTTACTTGTTCAAGAATTGTCGGGGATGGACATCCAACTCTTAAAATGGACCTCACATATATTACGCTATCACCGCCCAAGTCGAACCCACCGTAAAACCACACGCCAGAATTGCCCACAGCAGGCAACTTGAGGCGCAAATCATAGAGATGACTCATGTAAGGAACGAAATATACATGTACATAGTGTTCAAGAAAAATATCATGTATATAAATGCGGGGAAAAAAATTAGAATATAATCATATATAATAAGATTAGTTTGAGAGTGTCTAATACAGCGTCAAAGCTTCGACTTGAAGAAGTCTTGTTTTGCAGGTCTAAGAGTAAGGAAGGAGAAAAGAGTTCTCCAAATCACCAAAAGATGATTGTAGAGTGGTAAACTCAATGTGAACATAATCGAAAAAACATGAACTTTGAATCAAGATCGATACTTCTGCGAAACCCTAGCTAGAGTCAACATTAATTTAGGAGATCCTTAACAACGTCCCCTTCAAGAAGGCTCTCGACAACAAAACAGTCGTCACCACGAGAGGGAGCGTATGGAGTAACACATAAACCAAATATAGTTTACTACAAGGATCATTTATTAAACAAAATACATGAATATATAGTAGCTAAATAGCTAGATCATAAGAAAATAAACATATAGAAAAAGTAGAGGTGATAAGGGAGAGTAATGTCACGAAACGAGATCGGAGGGTTTCTGGACGCAGGAGAGATGCACCTTTAGCTCAAAGTAGTTAATTAATGAAGATTAATTAAGCTAATACAAGCTG
>JAYMTE010003113.1:0-10211 GCA_036897545.1 Pelargonium fulgidum
AGGAATTGACTCTAATTAGGAAACCTATAAACAAGGCAACATAATATTTACAGAATCACCAAAATATTCTCTTAATAGATTGTGTATTAGATTTCGTTGTCTCAGCAGTTCCTGGCTTTTTTGAGGTACAGACCTTTGCCCATCTATGTTTTTGTGTATTTGAAGAGATAATTCCATGGAATCTCTGGCTTACCCAGATGGGTTTCCTCATAAAAATGTCAAATTTCAATCTTGGGTTATGAGGCCTTGTTGTTCTGGCTTCTGGGTTGCTGAGATTTTGATGTTTTGTTAATTAGGTTGTCGAGGTTTTGGAGAAATTCATGAGCTTTATTTTGTTAATTTTTCTATGAGTATGCAGATCTTTAATTGTAGAGCTGTATTCAGCTATAACTTTTCTTATCATCTGTGATCCAGTCCCTGTTTGAATTCATTTATAACTTCTACTTTCTAATTTGGCTGTTTGGTACCAAAATAAACATGACAAAATTCATTTAGGGGTGGATTTTTTTAGTTCATTCATGTACTGATTCCAGTGAGTCCATTGGTATGAGGAACTTATTTTGGGGGTTGAATATCTTTGTTTTCCTTCTGAATTTTCACCCTAACCCAAACAATCAGTTATTCATTCCCTCCACTTATTGGGATTACTATTTTGTGTGAAATTTCTGAATTTTCCTTCTGAAATTTCATTCTCAGCTGTCCCTATCTCTTGGCCTTTTGCTGTGGTCTCAGCCTTCTCTCTGACTCTCTCTCCCTTCTCCTCTGAGACCACACATGGATCTTAACCTAGCGAGTGGTATGTCCGCACTATATGACGGGGAGTATGAGTTATGTCATTACCAGAAGAATTACACGAGGCTCCTTCTGTTCATTGGTCCAAGAAAAGGTTGTCAATTGAGAGATGAAAATGTTGGTTCTTGTTGCTGTTGTGGAAAAAGTGAAATATTTACCTTGAACATGGGATATGAGAAAGTTATATTTTGTGGGATGTGGTTTTAAAGTTTAGATGTTGGCCAGTTACCCAAATGGAGTTTTTATAATTCATTGTTTAGAAAGAAAGAAAGAAAAAAAGATTCCCACTGTTATCGCTTCAATTTGATGAGAACAATCTTAGGCCTCCGGGCTAATCAGCTAATGTAGTAAATTGTGATGGCCCTAATGTAGAGTAGATTGGTAGTGGCTTTATGGGCAGAGGTCAAAAAATGGCATTGCAATTGGAAAGTGGGTTTTAGGTTGGCCAATCCGATAGTTTATAGTTTTTGTGGTCCATTGGATTTTTAGATTTTGTTTCTTGTAAATTGTGTTGTTGGTTAAGTAATGGCTTGAATTGGAAAAGTAATCATGGTGCTAATTTTAGTCTCTCATCTGTATTAGAGTGCCTATAGTATATAAACCTGAACCAGAGTGCTGGAAGCTAGGTCATTGCTGTGTCCTACTTCTGATATATTTGCTGTTATAAAAAACGAGTTTGATGCTTTGTTAAAGATCTTTTCTTATTCATGGGTTTCTAATTTGAGTACTAATGTTCTTGTTTTCCTTAGTACCTTTCTCTCTTTTTCTGGTGAATCTTTGTAAGGAATTGGAAATTTGGGGTTTATCTTTCTATGCCATATC
This sequence comes from Pelargonium fulgidum, assembly GCA_036897545.1. Classification (NCBI taxonomy): domain Eukaryota; kingdom Viridiplantae; phylum Streptophyta; class Magnoliopsida; order Geraniales; family Geraniaceae; genus Pelargonium; species Pelargonium fulgidum. The sequence continues at coordinate 1,615 of JAYMTE010003113.1, forward strand.
CCTTGTCTATTTTCTCAATTTATGCCATGAGGTTGTCTGTATAGTTGAATCTTTTGATTGTATAGGTAATGTCTTGCCAAAGTAAATATATAATCTTTCAAAATTGTAATTAGTATTCTGCATTTTATTAGAAGAGAAACATATATATGTTTCTGATGGAATAATATGCATTATTTCAATCGCTATTGACACCAGAGTTGGCAAATTGGGTTCGGGTTGTTAAGCCTAACTCGACCCGACCCAAAAGTACTTTGGGCTTGGTTGGGTTTCGTTTTTTAGTAGAGCAGGCAATTTGCTCCCGAACCAATGGGAACCCGTAGATCAACCCAAAAACGAGCAGGTTTGGGCAAAGTCTTTTGCACTCGATAGAAATTGGGCTCGGGCCTGGCCAACCCGGCAGGCAGTCGTGGCTGTTAACTGTTAAGTGACTTAAGTCACTTAAATACTATAGCCAAAACACTCTCACAGTAACTCTATTCATCTTCACAAACTTAGGGCAAGGTTTCAACAGAGTTAATCAGTAAAGCCTTCTTCTCTTCGCTGGCAACGGCAGCGGTAGTCCGACCTCCCGACGGCCTCCTTCTCTTCGCCAGCAACAACAAGCTCGGCCTCGTTTGTGAACTTTATCTGGTTTAGAACTGAAATAGAGGTCAGCAAGACAGCAATAAGTTCTGTGTTTTGAAACTGTTGTTGTTTGATTGTGATTGTTGACAGTGTTTATTTGTAGTGAACACACAAAATAAATTCTAAAATATTTGATTGTGAATTTGTTGTTTGAAATGTGCGAATCTAAAAGTGCTTATAAGTATGTTTTATCCTTTTTGTTATATAAATTAAGGTTTGGCGGCTGAAGAATTGTATTTGATACCCAAATATGGGTATATTTTGGTCAACTGTGTGTTTATAGTTACAGTTCTACATGATATGTGTTTTTGTTAGATATGAATTGAAATTTCTCAGCATTTGTTTTTTTAATATTAAAATTCTCCAACATGCCCGACCCGGCCCAACCCAATCTCGTATTGGCTGACCTGACCCGAAAGTTGGTCGTGTTAGGTGCTTGCAAGTTCGGGTCTAAATTGCCCAGCTCTAGTTGACACCAAGGAAAGTAGACAGCAAATGAGATTTTCATCAACCAGTAACGTTGACACACAACATCACAGCTCTATGCTTCTTTTGCAAGAGTACAACTGGGCTTTCCAATGAGTGATTATGCAAAATTAAGCAATGTCAAACTCAACAGCTGTCACAAATAGGCCTTAAGTGTACCAAATGCCGGTCTAACATTTTTAGTTAAATGACAAAAATGTTGGTTTTTACCCCCTCCCACTATCTCTCTTCACCATCCCTTAAACTCTCAACACTCCAATTAACTGCTCTTATTTTTTTCCTCAAATAATTTTTATTATTCATACATAAAATTGTTTTCGTGCATTGATTTGTGCATATATGGTTATGGTTGCCATCTCATTCATTGTTATGTTGTCACTAATTAATGAGTTGGTGGTGCATATTTGGATTTTGCTATTAGTAATTTTGGTGTAAAAGTTAAAAAAATTCTTAATGTTTTGTCTTCAACAGATACAAAACAACTTCTTCAGTCAGATATATAAAAAGAAAAAGGAAGTACAAAAAAGAGTGAAAGTATGGTATTTGGTCAAGTTGTGATTGGTCCACCTGGATCTGGGAAGACTACCTACTGCAACGGCATGTCACAGTTCCTCCAACTTATTGGCAGGTACATCCCCTTCTTAGTGTCAATTCATTGTCAATTTCGTTCACTTTCTTTTCAGTAATAAGTTTTAGTCTTGAAAACAATAAACAACTAGAACAATTGGGGAAGGTGGTGTTCTGCTTAAATACAATATGGTAATTAAGGATGCTTCATCTTGAAAGAACATGCTAGAATGATAGATGACAATTAGGTTAGTGGTATAAACTAAAAGGCTTGGGCAGTGTGCAGTTCAAAGTTGGTTAAAGGTTTTGGGGGATCATTTATGTCGTTATGAAAATGACACTAATGGTTCTGTTTGTAAACTTGCTAAAAGCATAGCTAGAATGACGGGCTTCTACAATGGATTATAGATTCTGCCAATCCATAGATACAAGCTTTATGGTATGAGATGTCATTCGAGAATGTATACACCATCAGAGGTTTAGTATAATGAATAATTCCTTTTAAGTAATGTTAATTGTGGGGTGTTGCTGTGTAGTGTATACACTATACATTTTTTAAATGAATGAGTTCTAGCAAGAATTACAATATGATCTCAATTATGATTTTGTTATAACTCATGAAACCTGTTTTTTCTTGGGATTCATTCACATTCAAAAGAAAATTATTGTATATTGTAATTTTATGAAATATCATGGTTTGGGTCTTCATTTTTTTCTTTAGTGTTTGGTGGCTGGGGATAGGTAGTAGGACTTGGGAAATATAGGATTGTACGATATCATATAACATATAGGCTCCCTTTGGTGCTAACTTGTAGAAAATAGAAATATTCTTGCCACCTGTACTGTAATTGTGATAATTTCATTATTTTCATGCAGGAAAGTTGCTGTAATCAATTTGGATCCTGCCAATGATGCATTGCCGTATCCTTTTTAATAGATATTCTTTTCTTTAAAAAATGTCCGTTTTGCTAGAAGTTTAAATTGACAAATGATGTATTTTATGTATCATCAGCAATTGTGCATCATCCTTTACATGAAGATAGGTATGAATGTGCTGTGAATATTGAAGATCTTATAAAACTAAGTGATGTGATGATGGAGCATAATCTTGGTCCTAATGGAGGTGAGCCTGATTTGTTGATAATCCTTATGAAACTCTTTTGCCTGTAGTCATTATAATGGGATATTGAAAATCCTATCATATGGACTTCAACATTTGCCATTACATTTGTCACGGATGCAAGACATGCGTATATATCAGTTACTTGGTCCTGCCTATATTGCTTCTGCATAGTCTTTCTTTTATTTTATTCAGCAAGGGACCCAAAACCTGTGGTTCAGGCAATTGCATATTCTTTTGAGGACACAGGGATACATCAATTCCTGGGCACGTTCGGTAAACATTATCTATGGTCATTTTTCATGGGAGTATCAAAATATGTTTGAAGCTCTAGGCTCTACTTGGTGTGCCTTTTGTACCTTATAGTGGATGTTGTAGTATCTCATACTGAAATAATTTGGTGTTAATGATCACCTGATATATTAATTGGCCCCCACCCGCTAGTTTAAAGTGTTGGGTTGTAAGTCTAATATGTTATTGAAGCTGGTTCGATCTTGAGCATGTGTGAACCATTTGTATTTCATGTTAATTCTTGGTCCACATGAAAGTTCCTTGTGTTGTCCAGCCTGCACATGAGGGTGAATATCAACTTATCCTGCATTGAAAAAATATGGTGTAAATTGACCACTTGATATACTAGTTGGCGCCTGACCTAATAGCTTAAGTTTTTAGGTTGGAGTAAAGTTTAACAATGGATAATTATTTGCTTTGTGGATTCTAACCTTTTCCTTTTGGGATTGTGTCCATTTAGGTCTTGTGTACTGTATGGATTACCTAGAAAAGAATATTGATTGGTTGCAAGCTAAATTGGAACCTCTTCTGAAAGGTTGGTATTTGAGGACTTTTACATGTTTTTTATTATACTCGTTGAGTGATCATATTGATGAACTGTTACGTATTGAATGTATCATATGCTGTATCTTGGAGTTTTCCCTTGTCTTTCTGCTCACTCAATATAAATGAAAGATTAAAAGAAGCCTGCCTTTAAGATTTTTAGGAAGATTTTTGAATTCTTTACCAGGAATTTCTACCATTGATAAAAGAGAAGAGTGAAACCAAAGGTAACCAACAGCCAAGATGACTGAAAACAAGAGAGTAAACTAGTAATGTTGCTTCGTGATGGCTGTCTATCATGCCATCACTTATTTGATTAAGAGGTAGGATTAATAATCTACTTTCTTCTACACTTGTTTTTTACTAGGGTTCAGAATAAGGTTAAGTAGTCAAAGTTTACGCATTAGTGAGAAGAGGATTCATGTATTAGTGAGCCTTCAGGATTTATGTCGAAGCATAGGTCTGAGAAGAACTATTAGATGCCAACATATCTGCTCTCCGCATATGATTGTTAGGGGATGCCATTTCCTAAGATATGTGAATTTTGTAGTCCAGCATTTTTCATTTTCAGTTCTCTTTTGCATTAATATAAGTTACTGTTCTTGTTTGGTTTACTAAAAAACTATTATATGTTTAAAGGTTTGTTGAATAACAACTTTGCAGATCATTATCTTCTCTTTGATTTTCCTGGCCAAGTGGAACTATTTTTCCTGCACCCCAGTGCCAAGAGTGTCATCATGAAACTCATAAAGAAGCTGGACCTTAGGGTATGATTATTTGTTTATAGTAACTCATGTACTATTCAATGAGAGGCCCATATTGTTTTGACTATAAAGATCTTAATCGAAGCTCAAATTCTGCAGTTGGTTGCTGTACATTTAGTTGATGCCCATCTTTGCAGTGATCCTGGGAAGTATGTGAGTGCATTGCTTCTTTCACTATCAACGATGCTGCATTTGGAACTCCCTCACATCAATGTCTTGTCAAAGATTGATCTCATTGAGAACTATGGAAAACTTGGTTTGGTTCTATTTTTTCTTCCTCAGATACACATTAATACTGCACAAGATTCCAAAATTCTGCTTCCCATCTTAACATTATCTTGGATGTATTGCAGCTTTTAACCTTGACTTCTATACGGATGTACAAGACTTATCATACTTACAGCACCATCTGGATCAGGATCCCCGTTCTGCTAAATACAGGTGTGGTTCTGCCTTGTGCATGTTCCATTAGTTATTCTTGCTGCAAAGTATACTTCTCATAGGTTTTGGTGTAGTACAGTCAACAAGATTTTGTACTTTACTCTCTCTGGGATTTTATAAGATTCAACTAATTGATAATATACCAAGTTGTTTATTAAGTCAGTCTGTGAGCTTGTCACGTAAGTTTTTACTAGGTTGCTATAAGCTAAAAAGGCATGCAAACAATGTTTTGCTTTTTCTTTCTCGAGTTCTTCCTGTTTTGATGCTGAACACCAGTAAGAAATGGGACCATAATTATGTGAAAGCCTTTCCCAAGCATTTGGTGACCATTTATCTGTTTTCTTCCATATGAAATGTTATATGTTAGCTTGTTGAACATTTTCCGCAGAAAGCTTACAAAGGAGCTGTGTGAAGTGATAGAGGACTTCAGTCTTGTCGACTTTACAACCTTGGATATTCAGGCATTCTAACTTATCTGTGCTCTCTTTTTGGTGTAACATCCGAATGGTTATTGGCTTGTATTCTTAATCAGATGCTTGTACATCTCCAGGATAAAGAGAGTGTTGGAAATCTTGTGAAGATGATAGACAAAACCAATGGGTATATTTTTGCCGGCATAGAAGGTAGTGCTGTTGAATTCAGCAAGATTGCAGCTGCCCCTCTTGATTGGGACTATTACAGATATCCTTTTTTTTCTCAGGCTCTGCTTTTTATTTGTTTTAGTTGTTAGTATACAATAAATAACTGGAAGAGGTCTCCGTAACACGCATAATGGCTTTAATTGAATTTGAAACTATCCTTAGCTCTATCCTCATAACCTTTTGTTTAAGGTCATTATTTGGTACTTAGCTGGGCTTCAACCTAATAGTTATGTTGATGCAAGCCTTTCGATTTTAGCTCGTCAAACTAATTTTTGGTGGCACTTAGTTTTTGTAAACTTTATGATTTTCTCTTTGAAAAGTAATTTTGTTATAGTTTTCCGAATTCCTCCCTTATCTATGTATGTGGGTAAAGTTTTAAATGGTTCTCTTCTTTTTGATGTCTTAAGGTAATTGTCTCACCAGCTGATCTTGATGTTTCTCCTTTGTTGGCTTTTTTCTTCTTTTTCTTGAAACATGCTGATTATAGGTTTCAGCACTTTGATAGATCTTGAAGCATGACTGGTTCTTTATGCGAATTTCTAGATTGCAAAGGGCTGGTGTAGTTTTTTTGTGTGTGGGGGGGTGGGGTGTGGTTTGGTTTGACTTGCTTCATTGAATATAAGTTTTGCTTAACAAAACAGTTTCACAGTTGCAGCAGTGCAAGAGAAGTACATGAAGGATGATGACAATTTTGATGATAACGAGTGATGTGGAAATCGACAACCCCAGTTGTAATTTTGACATCGCAACATTGATCCAGGTGATTGTTTGATACTGTGCCTTTCGAAGGGTGGGTTGGTTGCATGTAATGGATATGTTTGGTTGAATCTCATTTTATTGTCCCCAATAGATAGCACTGGTATTGTATGTGTTAATATTTACACAAGGCCATCCATTTAGTGGATAGTTAATTTTGTAGTCATTTTGTGAAATGAAATGATCATTTGCTGGTTTGGTCTTTTGCTCAATAGCATCTCATAAATGACATTTTTGCTGATATGGTATGTTATGAGTTAACTGTAGTGTGCAAGGAGGCTTAAAAAGAAAGAAATCAGGGTTATTAATGGTTTAATTTGGCCATAAGTTATAATGTAATGTTGGTTAAATTAAAGTTGACTTAATCATTTATGGCTTTAGCTGATGACTTTGATAGCATGTGTTTTAAGGTCCAATAATTTGATTAATCACCTAATCATTTGCATCATCTAACCAAAACCACATTTAAACTGAGACTTGAGTTTTAATTGACTGAGCATACACATCTCCCTCCAGGCTCCAGCTAAACTAGGAAACTTGTTTAGTTATAGCTCTTTTTAAGAATATTGCAATTAGAAATGACAGTTTGAGATATAACATGTGTCTCGGCATAAATACGACATGATTCAAGTATATGTGGATCATACATATTTATAATGTGTCATGCTTTTGTTAAAACAAGTACTACCGACACGACATGATAGTACAATTAATGTTACGATAGCATGAAAATGATATTAAATCACGAGTCATGTCTGGTTTTACAGAAGGAGGAATGGTTAATGCACAGTTTCCATTTTCATGATTAGTGATTATGCATAAAATTTCTTTGACTAGTTCTGTTGAACATGTCTTGTGTAGCTACCAAGCAACCCATTTTTTTTATTTTTTATTTTTAATTTAATGAACCCTCAACTTATGTAAGTAGTGAGGTCGTTTGAATACAAATAATATTAAAGTACTGTTGTCAGTTAATACAGCCAATGCTATTTTCAACAAACTTACTCATACATATAACTGATAAACATGTTTGTCGGTTCTTTATTGAAATTTTTTAAATTAACCGTCAATTTTTTTAATTTGCGGTGGTCTAATTTTTATCTCCTATTATTACATACAATTTTATTAAATCTGATATGATATCCTTATACACATATATTTAATTTGTTTTATTAATCCGGAATCAAAATAGCACATTATAAAGTGTTTTTCCTTTTGTATGCGTGGAGAAAAATTGTTGTAATTGGAGATCTAGGTGAAGAGTGAACAAGAATTAACTGACATGTTTATTTGTAAATAGTTTTGGATAATGAAAGAAAATGAAACCTTGTGTCAGACGCTAATCATAGTAGGAAACTATTTGGGTTTGTAATTACTAGTAAATGTCAAGGCAAAGATCATGAACCTCATGATATTGAACTCGTCTGTTAACATCAAAGAAATGACAGAGGTGGCTTCACTTGGTTTAATTTATTGAAACCTAACTAGGAGTAGTTAATATGGGAAATGGTTGTGCTAATTATGTGACTTAAAGATAATGAAATTGTTTTTTTTTTTTTTTTGATAGAAATACCCAAATACTTAAATTATAGAAAAATCATACATGGTCCAAATTTTTGAGATGCCATTACAACCAACACAAGCTAGACTATGAGCCTCAGACACAACTCGTCTGCTTGCCCATTTACAAAAAAACATTTGGGAGAGAAGCCAAAATACTACGTACTTCCTCTCCTGCCGCCCACGCATCCCTGTCATCAAAATGCTGCTGAGAGATATCCCTACATACAGATAAAGGGTCACTCAAAATGCCACAAATTAAAATATTACTGTAAACTATAAATTTAAGGGCAGAGAGGATCGCAAGAAGCTCCGCATGGTAAGGATTTGCTGCTGAAACAGGTGAGCACATTTTAGCAACAATTTTGCCCGAACTGTCATAGAGAGCCCAACCAATTCCACTTTTTCCTCTGGAGTGTGCCCCATCACAACAAATAATGAAATTAAAACCCGCTCCCAACATTGCATCAATACTTTCAACTCTATTATTCTGGGATTGAGCAGTAACAATGGTGTTGTTATTTAAACGTTTAGAGACGGCTTTGAATATAAGATTCTCTTGAATTTTCGCCGCCTCCACTACAGATTTCCAATTCCTGGGAGCACTTACAAAGACATGTTTGTTTCTAGATTTCCATACCTCAAAAGCATAAGCAATGAAAGATATCAAACTCCTCCAGGATTCAGGATCCTTGTTTGTTTCTTGTCGGGAAAACAATGGGTTAGAATATTACAAAAAGAATGCACATTGAGGCTGCGAAGAGCTAGAGGAGAAGCATACCATACCCTGCAGACATCCAGACA